>VZTT01020027.1:1357-18116 GCA_013400855.1 Buphagus erythrorhynchus | reverse complement strand
GATAAAAGAAGAGACTTTTTACTCCTAGAGATAGAAGAAAAGACCCTTTACTTCAATACTAGAGCAGCTTATCCTTAAAATTGCACCACACAAGCTGAGATGGCCCTCGAAAACAGTTGTGGGAAAAACTGTAGGTCAATGGGAGGGACTTTCACATAGTGAACAATTTCCCCAGGCGAACTGGTTTGCTGTGAAATAAAGCCACGAGAGAACTGTTTCTGGTCGAAAAGTCTCCATGGCATGGCAGAAGAGACTCCTCTCCCTAAGTGAACTGATGGAAAGATTTATTTTGAAGTGGTAAATTGACTGAAAACCCCAGGTTTTGTCTCTTTACATTGTCAGTGGGAAAGGGAAGTTGGGGGGAGGAAAAGTGTTCTAAAAGTTTATTCTGATCCTTATTATTCTTCTTTTAGTTGTGTTTATAAAGCTTTCTTTGTACTCTTTAAAGTTTTGAACCTGCTTTGCTCTTCTTCTAATCCTTAACTCACAGAGGAAAATGAGTAGATAATTTTAGTGGGTACACTGGCATTTGGTCAGCGCTCAACCCACTACATTAATTGGTGCTGTGACTCAGATGGTGAACCAAACCCAGTACATTGGTGTTTCAGCCTGGTTTTCAAACTGAAACCACTACAGTCAGGAATATTTTGTCAGGTGCAAGTGGAGACAAAATATAGCTCAACTCACAGCTTGACAACTGAAATATTGGTGGGTAGAAGTTAACAATTAGAAAGTATAATTTTAAGTACAATTGAGAAAATAGTTTAAAGATATGCTTTTGTATTTTGATTAACATAATGGCTTCCATCTAAGTAAGTTATAAGTACATTTATGCCAATTTGTTAATCAGTATCTTCTTCTGGTTAGATTAATTAAGCTAAATTCATTTTGTAGGCAGCACATGGGAGTGACAGGTGAATGAAATCAAGGTTTGGTTAACTTTAGCTCTGTTTCTGGCACTGACCTTACCGTTCCAAGTGAGAGGAGAGAGACTTATAAGAGTGCAGGAGTGAAATGTCTTAAATAACTGAGGTTTTTGTCATAAAAAATCTTGGAGGAAAGTTTTACTTTAGGCTATTTTCAATTACTCGTGATCTTATTATTCCAAAATATAAGAAATACCTATGTCTAAAACCAAATTAAAAATACCATTAATGGGTCATCTTGTTTCTAGAAGTTTCCAAGTTGCTCATCTCTCTCCACTGCTTAACTGCAAAAAATAAAAAGCTACCTTTATATTTTCCTATAACTGCACATGAAAGCCTGAAACAAAATACATGATTTTATGTTAGTTCTTAAGGAAAAAAAAAACCCACAAGTTTCTATTGTTTATTTATTTTATTTCCCACAAATATTTGGGCTATCAACTTGCAGAAAATCAGAACTCAAAATGGAATTTAAGTCATGGGGGACAGAGGGAAGAAATCATGTAAATATTTCCTTTATTTCCACAATAATCACTTCTTCTCTAGATCAAACTTGAGAGTATCAAAATGGACTTTTAAAAAGATTAAGTGGAATACATATATAAAAGACACATAAAATTAAACCGATATTTTTTTGCTTTGTTTTCAGAAACATTACAGGTCAAAAAACACCAAATAACATCTACCATATACTATTGTTAAATACAAATCTTTCACTTTATGATTTGATTTTAAAGAAGCCTTGCAGACATATATCAAAGAATTATTGAATAAGCTGAGTTGAAAGGGACCCACAAGGATCATTGAGTCCAGCTCCTGGCCCTGCAATGAAGTCTCTACTCAGTCTCTTCTCCAGCCTGAATGGACCAAGTGACCTCAGCATCATATGGCTTCCTCTCAAGCCCCTTCACCTCCTCATGGCCCTCCTTTGGACACTCTCTAATAGATTAATGTCTTTCCAACTGAACTGCTGAAGTAAACTGCTCACAATACTCCACGTGAGGCCACACAGTTACACTGCATATGTTCTGAGGGAGTTATTAGGCTAAATAACACCACCAAACTGTAATATGATTACATCCATGCTATATATTGATAGTAGTATAATATCTGGTAGGGAGTTGTTATGATGTCAGTGCAATAAAATTGGGATTTTGCTGGCTCATCATTTTAATGCAAAACATTTTTTTCTGAGCATAGTCCTGTCAAGGAGAGCAAATGGCCATTCTTGCATAATTTTCTTTGAATGGGAATAAGGTAAAAAAAAAATATGGCTAAGTCCTCTAAGGAAGAAAAATGGGGTTACTGAGAAATATGTCTGGAAGAACTGCAGAACAGGTCCCTTGGCAACAGGTAATACCTTTTGAAGAGCCCACCACAGCCCAGGTATTCCCACAGGAGGTTTAACTTAGTTTATGATTTTTGGTCATGGCAAAGTTTTGGCTATGTTCTCTTTGAAATACTGTCTACAATGCAAGACTATTTAGTCGCGATGCATATTCACATATGTATATACATACATCCTTACATGTGTATCCATAAATGTACATACATCTGGGGGGGGCACTCTGCTCCCCATGGGAGAGCATCTACTGATGGTGGCGGCACAACTGAGGCAGTCACTCTTTACTTCACAGACTCTCTATAAAACCTCCCCTGATTAACAGTAGGCTCAAGAGACCTTCACAGGAGGCAGGTAAATGTATCAGTAGTTTATTACTTTATATCAAAGCTCTTATGCCTTCTCTCTGCTGGATCCCACAGGCAGGATAACCAGCCAACACCAACCCCTCTAACCAGCACCCATGACTGGCCAACCCACTCTTTTATAACACATCTTTTATTGGACACAGCTGCGACTCAGCAAGGGCAAGGCTGTTTTTACTCTGCTGTGATTAAACACAACTACAGCCATCCAGAGACTGCCCACAGCACCATCCCACACGTGGGGCAGTTTCTTTTGTTTCTGTTACTTTATATTGATTTTTTAACACAAAAATAAGATTGCAAAAATTCTGTTAATATGAACAATACTTTTTCTTCCATAAAATCTCTAGGCAAACTTGTATCTATTTTTAATCTATTTTTATTACACTTAAACATTGTCTACCAACCACTAGAGAACTCTAGTATCTGTGGCATTCTGGTCCTCTAATAATCTGTTATATATTCAAAAACAATTGAAGCTCTTATTTATAACTTTTTCACAGCATAACCATAGTCCTATTTTCAAGCTGTGTTCTGACTTCCACAGCTTCCTGCTAGCAGATATAATACTTTTCCAGCTCTCTGATTCTCACTTTGATTCTAGATATTACTTGTAACACCTAACACACAAAACAGAAATTTTGGATCCAAACTTTTGGTCAACTTTTGTTAATGTCCATCTTTGAATAAATAGTAATAACAAATGCAGCACAGATCATACTTAGATCTGAATGAGAGTTTAGATTTAGAATTTCTAATAGGCTGTTGTTCCAACAGGCATTGAAGGCTATTTTTCTCCCAAGATGATACAGAAAATTTAGCATAATTTGATATAATAACCTTGGTGAATAAATCATAGTATCTGTTTTTCAAACAAGAGAGTCCCACCGAAATCACTGGAAAAGTGAGAAGAGACTTATGTCTGAAACAAGTTAAGTTGATTAATGATCTTAGCTTCTTCTTCCTGATGAAGTCACTGTAATTAAATGGTGCTAACCATGGTCAATTTGAAATACAGTCAAACATTGAAACATTTTAGAGAGGAAAAGCTTAATTCAACCAAAGCTGGTGAATAATATTCAAAACATTTGGACTTATTTTTTTTAATACCACATAAATTATTTTAAATTATATGGATGGAAATATTCAGCAAACCCTCTGACTGGATTATGTGTATATCTTTTAATTCTGTGAAAATCTTTTAATTCTGTGAAAAATTAGATGATCAGCCTGATGCAGATTGTCACTGAGCTTTGATTTTAGGCCCTGTTAGTATATTTTTAGAGCATTTATTCAGTAGAATCTTCAGTATCTTTGTCATTACTATATAAGGAGAGATTACTTTTGCAAATTACTGTTTCAACATTATAAATAGCCCCACTATGTTACAGTTTTCCCCTGAGTATCCTCACTATTGAGTAGATTGACCTTATACAGGATGGTAAGTCATTCATGACTGGGAACCTTAAACTTCAGAATAAATTTAGAACCACTCAGTTCCCAGCTAGACACTCTGTATTTAGCTTCAAAATAACCATAAAAATGCTGTATAAAGTATCCAGCTGAGATCCTAATACAATTAGTTTCCTAGTCAAATCTGTATTTCATATATTCTGCTAAACTGCACTTCCATAAATGAACTCTCAGTGTGGGAAAAAAGTACTGGTAGAAGATGTGCTTTGAAGTGTAACCTTTGCTATGCAGAATCAAGTGGTAATTATAAAGGCTTCTTCACAATTTTAGTAATGAACCTAAAGTGCACAGAAAGATCTTGTTCTACTAACAGTTTAGTTAACAAATAGCTAAAAAATGAACATTATTTACTTCATCTGCATTTTGAGAACAAAAAATAGGCAAACAGTTCACTCTCCAAATTCCTTCAGTCATTTGTCTGTTGATATTTCTAGTATGAACAGTAGCTGGAGAGCATCTTTGTGATATGTGCTTGGCTTTAAAGTCCTGGTCTTGACAAGGAATTAAATTGCTAACATGCTTTGGATCAGTACCATCCTGAGAAAGGATAGCTGTCGTGATGGAAAAGGGTCATTGAACTGTTCCTAGACCTCAGAACATTAAAAAAATCTTGCTGAGTGGTACTTCCTGATTATTCAGATTTAGAATTGATGTTGCCAAATGAGAAAGATGAACAGATGAGCAAGTATTTTCAGTACTATCTTATGCATACCAAGTTCTCAGTTCCTCTGTATCCCTCAGTATAACAAATAAATCACAAGTAAATGGGGCTACTGCATATTATCCTGCAAAAAGAATTTATCCTTTAGGCTCTTCTAGGTGATCATCTTTTTACATATCATCTATATACAAACCTTTTTCTTAATGTAAAGAAAGGTATAGTCACTGCAGCAAAATAATCATAGTCCTTCCCATACTTTAACTTTTCTAATTCCGGGTCTTGTTATGTCTGTGGTCACAGATGGTTCCAACTTCTCTTGCTAACCATCAGAAATCTCTTTCTTTATGAAGCACCAGCTGCAATGGAGACTAGAAGCAAAATACAAGAGAGCACTCAGAAATATACTGGCTTCTACAAAGATCTGATACTGTTGCAGATGTCTGGATTCCTAAGCTGGTGATGCTAATGTTTAGACTCAACAGATTGTCCTCTTCGTTTGGGAAAAACTATGAAATGGAAGCTTCTCCAAACCTGGCTTATGCAACAGTTTCAGATAAATTCTAAGCTTTGGGTCAAGTACATCATCTCTTCTGTGGAGGCTGTTAAACAGCTCAAAGCAGGTCCCATTCTCTCCTTCAGTTCACCAAACATCGCCTTACCAAACAACCCATGCAAAATTAAATTATCCATATTTCTAGAAGAGGAAATTAGGAGTAGAAAATAAGAGAGAAAAAAGAAAGAGAGAAAAGCAAGGTATAGCTACTGCCTCTTTGATTCTGGTATAATGTCAGCTGCCAATCCAAGGACAATAGGGACACAGCATGTCCTTGCCTCATGCTTTGGCTGAAGGACCCTTTGGCTTTCCTAAGCCCTTCAATCCAGCTGGGGCTTCCAGTCTGGTGGCCACTGGAGAGCTGAGCTGGGGCTCCAGGGACCGGTGTGGAACATTGCCTGCATGTGCCAGGGCTTGGAGGCCACTGTGGGGCTGGGCTCTAGGTTGGAGTTGGGTGGGATGGGATGTGTGGAACAGGACCCTGCCTTGCTAGGCGAGACTGGACCTGTCCCTTCATCCAAAGATGCACCTGAAATATTTTGAGCCAGCAATTCTTCCAGTCTCTCACATTGGCTTCAAAAAAAGGAAAAGAGAGCCAGGATTGCCTGTATGCTTCTCATCCCTGAAGCTTCTCATTGCAAAAGTGACCAGAATTTTGACCATTATACCTGAAGTTAACATCATACTAATGGCTCCAGAGAGAGAGTATAATATCTGCATCAGATGAAGTACAAAGTCACTCTGTAAGAAGTAATGGGAATCAATACAAAATACCTCAGAATACAGAATTCTCAGAGAGACTTTGCCGTCCTACCTGCTCTCTATTGATGTACTACTAAATGAAACTAAGTAGTACATCAATACACAGTTTTAATTAGGATGCTGGGGCCTGAGGAGATGTCTGAATTTTTCTTGATGGGAGAAGAAAGTGTCAAGTCCAGCAAAGGAAAAAACAGACTAAAGGAAAAATCAGTGTCAAGAGAATAATAAAAAAGTTAACAAAATCACCAGAGCTTGAAAAAAGAAATAGAAGATAGTACCGGTGAAGATCAATGTCTCAAAGCAAACAGAAAGGAGAAAATGGACTGGTGATTTTGACAACAATAAAACTTGGTGCCTCTAGTTATTTTCTGGGGTGTTTGTAATTTCTTATAATAAAAATGCAAATATAGACGTAAAAAGAGAAAGAAAAAATTGTTAGCTGAAAAAATATTTTTTTTCTCTTAAGTTTGTGGGACAAGTTTTCCGTAGGAAATTGTATTTGAAGTCATTAGATATCTTTGGATGTAGCTTTTCACCTGTAATGGTGAAGATGACTGGGGTAAAAAGGTGATGGAAATAAAAAATATTTCAAAGTAGGCAGTAAGCTAATTGTTTAACCCAAGCTAGTTACTAAATTATCATGAAGACTGCCAAACTACTAATTTACTAATTTACATTTACTAATTATAAGAGTGCCCAAGGTTTATTTGTGTGTGACTAAAAGAATGCTATGGATATTATCATTGCTATGTTGTATTTTGAAACAATATTTCAAGAGAAATAAAGATATTAAATTTTTATTAATAAATAGAAGAGAATTTTAATACACCACTAACCACTGTAAAATGTGTGCATGTATAGATTTCAAAAGAAAGCTTCTTTTCAACAAGAAAATATTGAACATTTTCTGAAATTTATTTTTAGATTAGCAGAAGCTACTATAGGAGAGTGTGCTAGTTTTGTATTAATTGAGTTTTGGTGAGGAGGGAATGAGGCAAGACATTAAATAAAGGGATAGAAGGATAAGAATTTACCAATAATGCAGTTTCAGTGACTTAAAAGAAATTTTACTTCAATCAGACTGATTGCTACAATTAAATAGAATTACAAAAGATTTTCAGTTTTCAGTCTTATGAAATAAAAACTATGGAAGAAGTCCTTTCATGTTGTTTTCTTTTACAACAATTCTGTAACAAAAATATTAATTTCCTTATGTTCTTTTCTGAGATTGTTAAAATTCTGGTGACTTCTGCCCTGTTACCCTTGACTTATAACACATGACCAAATTCAAAGGCATTTAATTCCTGGAACTAGTATGTAATTAAGCCAATAATAATTCAATATTTTAAAGAAGATGAAATTCCTAGGACTTTTACTTGAGGAAAACAATGATAGTAGTAAGAAACAACAAGAAATTAATTGAAATTTAAAATTAATTCAGTTTTATCAAGATATTAAGTCTTTTTTTTAAGTTGCTTCATAAATCCATTACTCTTAAGATATGCGTCTGATGTTTAAATTAATATTTCAGAACATTTCAGAGAAGGTGTGAAATTACTAGACATTTCAAATTCCTGAGCAAATATGTGATAGGGATATAAGAACAGTAATACATATTTGAAAGTCTATAGAGAAAAAGGAAAACAAGAAGAAAATATTTTAATAGTTAATTGAATGGAGAAAATACAGATTAAAATATTGAGATTGTGACAGACTGTCAGGCATGGAAGAATTCTATAGCATTCCCCACCACATCCTAGGATAAATAATTTTGCTGAATGATCATCTTGGAATTATAATTTTTCATTCCTTGTTGAACATTAAAGCAAGATACCTCTCAAGAACCATTTCACTTGGAATGTGTGAGTCTTTCCAAATATTGAGAATCTCATTATACACAGTGTAAGAGTTCTGTAAAATTAATGGTTAATTTATGTTATGAAGATCTTGAGATTATGCTCTTTTGGTGCTTCTGGGTATTTTGTTGGTGGTGCTAGTGTTTATTTTTGTTTTTTTTTTTTTAATCAGCTTTACTATTTTTCCCTCCTGGGTCACCTAATGTATCCACCTGGGTACATTTAATAAAGGATATAAGTGAAAAGTTAACAAGTATTAATCACCTACCTAGTTCTATTTCTAAATCCCTTTGGTTTAGGAGAAGCACTGAGATAAGTATATATTCTTTTAAAAGAGTTCCTCTTGGTATCTACATTTTGCCAACAGAAGAAAAAGTAGTAGAAAAGACAGTGGGAGCAAAAAAAAAGCAGAATTAGAAACATAAGTAGACTGAGGTTTTTTTTTTTTAATCTTCTCATTCTTTAATAAATCTACAGTAATTGAAAAGATAAACAGATTTATCGTTAGACAATGAATCACATAATATGAAGAGTTCTATGTCATCAAGCTTGGGTTTTCTATGTAATTTTGAAAAGTTTGTTAGACCTTTTTGCTGATATCTCTTAGAAAAGAAAACAAAAATATTTACCTTGCAGACAAGACTATATCCTGTATTGCTATGAGACTTCTACTCAGAATAAGATGAAGCAAGTGCACAGGTTTGGAGAATGAGAAATGTAGTAGGAAGGCTAGAATAGGGGAAAAAAGCTCCCAAATAAAGTAAAAATATATAGAAGAATAATAGCAATAGGTATGGTTTTATTTTAAACCATACAAATTAATATATTGGTTTAGTTACAATCGGACTAAGGAAAAAAATAACATCAAGTCTTTGCTTCCATTGAGTAAAACCTAAAAACAATTAATCCTCCACTCCACTTCCCTAAACCTTAAAGGAGTTAATATCAGAAATGGCAAGCAAAATATCAGAAATTTACATTTTCCTTTACATTCACATTTACAGAAATCTGTCTCAAATCCATTCAACAAAGAAAAGCCTAACTTGGCTGCAATCAGATTTTACACACATCTGCCCATGTTTTCCTACATTTTATAAATTTCTGACATTTTATATATTTGATTCTTACTCCAGGTTTTGGATGGAGAAGCAGAAAATCCTTAGCTTAGTGAAAGAGCTCTTCTTCCTTTACTTCATGGTCCTTCCTCTTCTGTCCTGCTTTACTGAGCGTTCTGTAAGGCTGCTTTTTGGATCTTACTTTGAAATGGTACCAAGGCCCCCCTTCAAAACAGTAATGATTTCTACAGAAGAGTTGTTTGATAGGCTGACCATGCAAGAGAGAATTAGTTGCAGATAACTTCAAATTCTTTTTCTGATAACATGTTTTGCCTCTTAGAATATGAAAAATCAATATGAATTAATTGGCTGCAATAACACAAGGTCTTCTTAGCTTTGACTGATGAGGAGATCGGGAGATATCTTCACTCAGTAACATTCTTAACACCAAATTACACTTTCTTTTTTGTCAGTCTTACTGCAATCCATTATATTTTTTAGTTTTTTTGAGCCAGGAAAACTATACTATTTACAGTAATGGCTATTCTACTGACCTGAATTGCCTGAATTTTTGTAGCTTGCATACATGCATGCAAGGTTAGGAGGTTGGATAAAATAATAGAGTTGTATTTAATTAAATGAGTTTTCAACTATCTAATGATTTCCTCTTTTGTGTCTTCTCCAGCTCCATCTGAAACACCTTCAGGTATTTACCACATAGCAACAATTTTTTCATGTTCTTCAGTGCTGAAAGTATGGATATGTGGAATTTTAACCAAGAAAAACCCAGTAATTAAATTGAGGTACCTAAAAAGTAATTTTGACAGATTTTTTATTTTAAAAAGTGGACATATTTATGAAAAGGCAAAACCCAATTGTGGAGGCCTTGAAAGGCACTCCCAGTTAGAAAGACATGAGAGGCCTCTCTCAGCTGTCTCCTTTTGATAACAAATCCTGTTCTAGCAGGTCAGAACAATCCCTGTCTTGTTCCTTAGCTCACACCCGTGCCCTCTCCCTGTCCAGCAGCCTTTCAATCACTCCCACCCTGTTTCCTTGTTGGCCCCCATGCCCTAATCCCATCCTTGTGACAACCCCATGGCCCCTAGTAATTGGCTCTGATACTACTGCCCCCACCCCAAAACCCCCAGGTACTTAACCTGGGCTCTCAGCCCAACCCCCTTGCATTTGTCTCTGAACTCTGGGACTGTGCACACGTGTGGCTGAAATAAACATCTCTGTGAAACCCCTGCAAAGGCTCTTCCTGCTTCTTCACCTGCTTCACCTCAACAACGACCCCAACAACAACACCCAATTAATTGTAAAAGTTACTTATAAAATTGAGCTATTTTAGCTGGAAAAGATGCTATTTCTGTGTCAAACACGGTTTACAGTTGTGAATTCTGTTGCTGTGAATGATGAGCAACAACTGAAACCTGACTCAAATTTCATCATAATAGCAAAACATAGTTAAGTGGACCGTTGCTGTTTTGCCTGTTTTTCCTTTCAGAAAGTGTCAGAAACAATCCTAATAATTTTTTTAATTAAAAACATGATTGTTGTGGCAAACATGGCATCGTTTGAAAGATCCAGAGGAGTATTCATGCCTGGTGTGAAGGAGTGTGTCTCTGTATTTCAAACAGGTCTCAGTCGTACAAGTGTGATGGAGAACTGAGGGAGAAGCTGCCCCATGAGGGGATCAAGCTGAGCAGACTCCCCTCAGTCTGTGTTTTCACCTGTGATGCACAGTGCTATGGGGGATGAACACAGAGAGGCAGAGACTTGGGCTGGTGGCAGCTGGGATCCCTCTGGGAGCCAAGCTGGGGGCAAAAGGAGAAGGGCACTGGAGAGGAGCCTGCAGTGGATGCTCAAGGTGTCCATCCAGGGGATAGGAGTGGCCACTCAAAGTGCTGATGGGGCAGTGGGAGGGGAGGCCACAGAGGGGTCTAGGTGGGGCCAGGAAGGGTTGTTAGTACCCTCAGGACACTGAAAAATTTGACTGTGTGCATCTGTCGTCATCACATTGCAGAATCAATCTTTTCAGCCTTTCAGGTATAACTTTGAGAAAGATGGTGTTTATGTGGAAGGTCTCTTTTCCTCAAACCCATACTGTTTTTCATTGGAACACTATAAAACAATCCCTAAGAGATGTTTAAAGTCAGGGCACATTGACTATATTTTGTGTTCTCTATTCCCTTGCTAGCTAATGGATTTGTATTCAATTAAAGATAAACCAGAAAAAAAGAAGAAGGAAAAAAAAAAAAGGCCAGAGAACCACGGTATTTCAGTTTTCAGTGAACTCTTTAAAAGTACTGTAATAAAAATCTCAGGTACTAAAGATCATGTGCTTGTTAAAAGAATTAATAAAGAGAATTGCTCAGTGTGGTGGCTTGACTGCTATTCCCCTAAAAACACAGAGCTTCTATCAATTGCCTTATTTTTTTCATAAATATAAAAGGCTGGCTCCAGTTTGCTGCTCCATTGGCATTTAAGGACCAGTTTTCAGGCTTGACTGCATAAGATGCCAGTAAGTAAATAATTAAATTATTGCTTAAAGTGGTATTTAGGTGACTAAATAATGATAAATAATGATATTTCAAAAATTTTTATACTTGACTGCTTAAAATTAGGAAGGGTAAATAAATCCCTAGTTAAAAGGCAGTTATTTATGCAGAAGTGGATTGATATTCAAAGATGGAAAAAAAACCCCCCAAAAAAACTAGTGGATGTCCCTGGAAGGCATCAGCTATGCATGCACTTTGCAGGATTAGACCTTCAGAAGATCAAAAATGTTGCCTAAATTTGGCACATAATGTTATCTTCCCACAAACATTTTTTGAAAAGAGTGACACAAAAGATATAAATGATGAAATATGGAAGTAAGATGAGGTCTCTATAATGCAATTATTTAAATTATTTTCTAATCACATGGGAAGATATCGATTCAGATTCACTTGTGTGTAGGGCTCATTTCACTCAAACCTAGGTATCCTAATGTAGGTCCTTCCATTTGTAATTAGTTGCTTAGTTTTCTATTATAGATAGCGAAGGTCTAATCAGCATATTCACTGGAGTTTAGTCTTAAGTCCATTGTCCAGATGTAGAAGTTTAATTTAGAAAGAAGTGAATTATACCTTATACCTTAGCTTCCACACCGATCAATTATTTGCCAACAGTGAGGGACCTTAGGTGATTTTAACATTGCAGTCACCAAAAATTAACCAGATTAACTCAATGAAATTATAATACTTATAATTTAATGGAGTTATTCCTCAGTGACAATGAAATGAGGAAAGAAATTATAGTTCTTTGTGAGTATATAATGTAACGCTAGATCTTTTCCCCATTATTTTATAACAGCTTCATCATAATTAGCTGAAATAAAGTCCTAAAAAAAATCAACTTAGGATTTTTAGTTTTTCTTTTTTTAATATACCCAAGTCTACTCTCAACAGGTGCTGACCATATTTGATTTTAAGAGGAACATGAAAAAATCAATATTAATTTGTTCAGATGTTTTTCCGATTTTTAACAGCTTTGTGATATGGTCAGCATATGAGACAGAGATCATTTTCTGTTAATCAATGAACAGTTGTTTGAATGTCTGACCTTGCCATAGCAGGAATTAACTACTAGATTCAGCCTTGAAAATTGCATTTATTTGTCCTGTATCCAATTATATAATGGGAAAATGGTGTGATGTAGAGCAGTGATGACTGATATCTGTGAGGACAGAAAAGCTTGCAGTAATTTTTGCCTTGATGTTTGATATGCAGAGACAAGAACAGGTGACCTCTGGAGAGCATTTATGAGAGCATTTATGACATGAGCATTTTTTTACAGGTTAAATAACATAATCTTGTGCAAATTAATGGTTTTCTATGGTCCAGTCTTCATTCTGCTTTGACTGTTCATGTTGATTTACTGATTTACTTTGTACAATTGCACACTGATTTACTGTGTAATTTTTTTTTAATTAATTTTTAAATAAATGTAATTATTTCTTTTCACATCTCAAGGCATGGGATACGGACGTACATACACTTTTGTCCACATCTGTGAGATAAACCAGATGACTGGGCTTATACTTATCTGCAATGATCTTATCATTCCAGGATGATTTAAATTAGAGTTGCTCATAAGAAACAGGGTGTTTCTGCATCACAGTAATTCTGCCTCAATTTAGATATCAGCAGCAAGATGAAAAGTATCTGACTGTAATAGGCCTTTTTATCTTCATGGGCTATGAAAAGAGTCTTGAAGACTGGTTCAGCTCTAGATATCTACAATGTAGAGACTGATCATAAAAAATTTCCTAGCAGAGGGTAGTCCAGGCCACAGATTATCTGACATGATGTATCACAAGTCTATTTCCCACAGATATCCGTGTGACTATTTTACTAACTCATTTCATGACCATTTTGTTTGCTACTGCATATCTTGAATGCAATAATAATAAAAAAATAGAAGTATAAGCAAAAAGATATTTGAAGCAGAGATCCAGGTTGCATTGCAGCACCATTCATGTGATTAACCTATGTAAATGGTGCTCCATTAATGTTTAGGCTATATAAACCAGATTTTCACAATTAAAAAACGCATCAAGAAATAGTGCATGAGAGTTTTTACCTCTTCCATTACTATATGTTTCTCTCTGAATTTTGACCAAGAACTACCCTGTTAAAGGTATACATTTTTTAAAAAGCCCTATCTTACTTGTAGTTACCTGCCATACGTTGCTATTTTTAATCACTTATTTTCTTTTTCAATGCCTAAAAGCTGAGAGCTGCCCAGCAATAATAACCTAGATGAATCTGGATATGTGGAACTGAAACTCAGAGCCCACAAGAGATGGGCCCACTGACTGCCCTTTGTGTTGATAGAAGTTTACAAAGAATTAGAGTACCCTCTAGGCTTCAAAGTTATGCATTGAATTTTACTTAACTGAAGGCTGGCACAGGTTTGAAGGGAACATGGAAAATGTCTCTGTTCCACCTTTGTAAAACACCATGGTTACAGCAGATCTTCTCTGAAGTAAATGCTTTAGCTCTGTAGTTCCAGGTGGTCATCTGTGGCATCCTCTGAGCTACTGTTGAAGAGGTAGGCAGCAGCCCTTCCTCCAGAGTTTTTAATAAAAATAATTGTGATTATTTAGGCTTTCAGAGAGTACTAAATGTACAAAGATTGTTCATAACAGTTTAGCTCCTTTGGGACCGAAAGCCAGTGACAGTGGGTCTGTAAATCCTGAACAGCTGGAGGCTGGATGAGGCCCTGAACTGCTTGGTTCAGCCAAGATGGCAGATGCTCTGAGTGTATTGTCAAACTTTGGGCATGAGCATTCTTCTGGTACAATTTGTTTGCCTGCAGGCAGTTAGGCACCTAAGCAGTTAAGTGGGAATTGCTGACCAACTTTTTGGGCTTCCACACGGAGATAAAAATTTACATTTTGTCATATTTTTTTTTTTTTTTTTAATTTCTCCCTGAGCTGTTCAGAAGACAAGAAAATTGGTTCAATATAACCATTCAATAAAGTGACTTACTGAAAAAAAATGTTATTGTTAAAAAAAAAACCACTGGGAATGAATTGAATTGCATTTTCTGTGTGTTGGAGACATCTGTTTCATATAATTTACTTTCAATATGTTTTAAGTATTGCTATCAAATTAAAACACTTGATCCTTTTTTTCCTTTTTAATGTATAAATATATGCATGTGAGCAATATGTACATTTGTGATTTTCAATTTGTGAAACCAGGTTATAAATGCTGCATTGGAAACTGTTCTCAAACACAAAAGGAATTAATAGAAATCGGCATGCAAACATATTTTTAAATTTTGTATCCCAAGGGAAATCAGACACCTTCTTGAATTTCAAAAACTTGACAGTGTTAGTGATGGTTAGATAGCTTCAAAGTATCTGACACTCTAAACCAATTCAATTATTCCATTTCTTTTGGATTATGCATTAAGAATTGCAGTGTAAGTGTTATTGCAAGAAAAGCTCTTAGAATTAATAAGATTTAATTCACTGGTTTATATCCACTGCTGTTTTTGTGCTGATCATTAATAGGATAACAGGTTATCTTGGCTGAACTGCCTGTCCCAAAAGAAAATTG
Source organism: Buphagus erythrorhynchus (assembly GCA_013400855.1). Classification (NCBI taxonomy): domain Eukaryota; kingdom Metazoa; phylum Chordata; class Aves; order Passeriformes; family Sturnidae; genus Buphagus; species Buphagus erythrorhynchus. The sequence continues at coordinate 3,010 of VZTT01020027.1, read as the reverse complement.
TTTGATCCTACAGTGTGTTTTAAGGTAAAGAAAAAAAAAATTCATAGCACTAGTTAGATTTTTCAAGAACAAGCAGTGCTGTTTTTAAATTTATAGACTTACAGGAACACTTGATTGCTAATTTTACCCAGTAGCACAAGATTTCCCTAATAAGGCATATAATTGCAATATAAAAAAAATAACTAAACTGAGATGTTGCAAGAGGATTTTCTCTTTGCAGAAATCAGACAAAGAATGCACTAAATTATATCATAGGCATTAAATATGTGCAAACCCATATGACTCAATTTTTCCCACAACAGAGGAGCTTGGAGTTTCAAATAAATTTATGGGCAGAGAATCTCCCATAAAATTTTTGAGCTGGATGTCTTTTCATATACTATGTGTGAACAACTTGNGTAAATTATGTTCAGAAACCAAAAATGAACTCTGTTCCATGTTTGGCATAAAAAGCAAGATGGCAACTTACAGAAGTATCTCTCTATCTACGTGTTTTTAACATCAGTACCAATTTCCCCATAGAGTCTTAAAAACATGCTGTTGCCGATTGTAGCCTGAGAAAGCTTGAGAAAAAACAAAAAAGAATTGCTGTTTAAGATAACATTGCAATACTCACTGGAGGTTTTTGTTTTAAAGTTGAGAGCCTTTTGATGAGCTACTCACTCATTTTTCTGCGATCACTGCTAGAATATCTACCAACATGGTAGATAACAATGTTTTTAAAATCAATTTATCCTTGATAAATATTTATTTATTGACAGGGTTTATTTTACTTTATGTGAATCACATTTGAGAAAGTTAAATGATTTATTTAATTGTTCCACCCCACACACTAACTCAACAGCAATGATTGGTTCAATAAACATTTTTTGACTCTATAGATTTCTATAATGATTATATGAATTACATACTATATATTCTGATTTCAGAAATTACAAGTCCATGAATTTCTGTTAGATACCCACAACAATAGGTCTTTTCATGTTTAAATGTGAAAAATTTGAAACCATTCTAATGGATATTTATTAAACTTGAGAGGAAATTATTTTCCCTTTACATGGCAAACTTTGAGACTCTTAATTTAGTCACATTTTTAAATGGAACAAAAAAATAAGCCAAAAAAGTCTCTTGCATAAATAAAAAAAAGAGCAAACATATATGTTTAATTGTGGATAAAGCATAATAACACTTTGATTAAAATGGTTTTTTGCTAATTTTGGTATCAATTTCTGAGTTAATTTAGTATTTATTTTAAAAAAATTCAAAAGCTTCATTAATTTTATTTTCCCCTTTTTATTTTATTCCAACATTGATAGAGTTATTTATGTGAAATATTTAGATAAAAAGTGGTATTTTTATATGTTTAATTTGTAATGAAACAATTATAATCCAAGGGGATACTATAATGCATGTAAAGATATAGGTACATTTAGAATTAGAGGAAAATGCCCCAGTTTTCTCAGTGCATACGAGGGATAATGGAAACTTGATTTCCCATTTTATCTCTGATATAGACTTATTGTATAGAATTATATGAGCTACATAATCTCTTAGACAACATTTCATTCGCAAGAAATGCAGTGAGGGTTAATGAGCTGCTATTTGCTAGGGCTAGGAGGCTGAAAAGCATTTAAAAGCAGGGACACATTTAGG
>VZTT01020025.1:5786-46082 GCA_013400855.1 Buphagus erythrorhynchus | reverse complement strand
ATTGTGTTGGGGCATATTTATGTCCTTTCAGTTTTGCTTTAGCTGTTCTCTTTATTATGAATCTGCCCCATATCTACAAAATTTTAGCTGAGGTAAACATCATGGGGTTCATGTAAGATTCACAAACCTATGATCTAGAAAATTTAGAGGGTCTAGGGTACATAAGGAAGCTCTTTTGTCAGAATACTGCTTTGATTGGGCTAGATATGATTAAATGGTACACATCCAAAGGATCACCTCCGACACCAAAGGTTTTGGGTGCTATTCCACTGAAATTCTCAATTACAACTAGACTGACACAAACTGAAAACCTAGACTTCCTCCAGGGAACCAGCAGCTCAAAATTTCATTTCCTGAAAACTCCTTAAATTTTGGACATACTGTGACAATACCATTGTTTGCAAAACCACAACATTTAGTCATGTATTAATTGGTTACCTGAGATCCATCATTGCATGGATGGGTGCCTTTTTGTATGCAGTGGTCAACATTACTCTGAATATGTCTTTAAGAAAGAAAAAAACCAAGAAAACTACTACAAAAAAAATCTTAGTTATCCTGTGAGTTATAGGAAGCTCGATTAAGCTCCACAAGAAGAAAACAAGTCACAACATGAAGGAACACGAAGCTATTGAAAATCTCACCTTCTGCCAGCAGAAAAGCTTCAGAAAATATGAACTGAAGTACTATGGCCTCAAGGTAACAGAGAGTACACAAGGCTCCTCAGATTTGCAATTTATTTTGCTGCCTCTGATGAAGTTCTCAGAATATAATTATTCAAAACCTGAATGTGAAAAGTAAGGACATGTAAACTCAATATGAATATTCAAAGGATTCAACTGATGTTTAGTACAAATATAGAAAGGAGAGAGGCAGCATGAGAAGTTGTTAAATCAAGCTACATGTCTGCCTGTCAGAAAAATGTGTGTAATTCCAAACAAAGAGCCATCAGGTCAGATCCTCAGCTGATAGAAACTGGTTTGACTTTTCCTAATTTAGCTGAAATCAGCTGAATACCTGTTCCTTTCTTACCAGTTTTCTCTTGAAAAATATATGTTCATATCCATTTTAATAGGCTGTACTGTGTAACAAAATAAAAACCCTGCAATCTTCCCCCTGCCCATTCAGAAAATTGCATCCTGTCAGAGATGCTCAAGATCATTGAGAGCTTTCTAAGAATTGTGTACTGTATGACTTTGAACATAATTAAAAAAAAAAAAAAACAGGTGAGAGGGATGTGGAGTGGGGATAAATTTCCACCTTGCTTTGAAGTCCAGCAGAAGGAATGTGCATGTCCAGAACCAAGGGGGTCTTTCAGACATTATTAGGTGTTTCTCTGCACCGTGTGTTAACCAAATATTTTATCACCAGTAAATGCCACAAAATCAAAAGTATGTGTCTCTTAAAGAATTTTATTTTCAAATCACATTTTAAATTTCAGATTATCTCTGTTTTAAGAAAAGGTTATTCTCTTTATTTGAAGGCTTTAATGAAAAATTAGTTTCATAAGAGGTTTTCAAATGATATTGCACCATTTGTCAATTTTGAGATTTTTTACTAAGCAGACATTGATCTTCCTGTGGTGTTTTCCTCTGTATATCATTGAATGAAAGTTGGACATTCAGAGAAAATAGCATCAGTTCCTGTAAAAGAGACCTTTGATATCCTCTAGAGATATTTTTTCTTTTTTGCTTTTTAGGAACATGCTAACAGGTAATAAATTGACTTTGCAGTAATAAAATTGGAAATCATGAAAAAGGAAAGATAATTCTATTATATACCATAAAATGTACAAGCCAATAAAACTGCACATTTCCCAAGAACCTGAGAACGGAGGCAATATAGAAATGAATAGAAAATTTCAAATAATTGTTAATCAAAGCCAGTTCATGGCATAGACAACTACTTAGATTAATATCCATGTGAATGATTAGTTTAATTTTTCCTGTTTTTCTAGTGAATCAATATCAAAGTGAAGCAGATCCTCCTTCCTGATGTAGTGATTTTGAGCTTACTCTGAAAAATCAGTTTTCTCATTTCTATTCTAATACAATATAACTTTGTAGTGTTTTTGTTGGGATTTGAAGAGGTTTTTCATGGGGCTTTTTTTTTTTCCTATCAAAACAACTCACAGGGTTATGTCAACTCAGTATATGGAAAGAGAAATTATGGAGGTCTGCCTCTAATATCTGACCAATTCAGAGTATCAGCATTTGGTTTCTGTTAGTTTTGAAGCTAATCTTAACTAAAAATGGAACAAAAATATTTTCAATCAAAGGATTCTATGATTTTCATTTCCCTGCGGAGTTTAGGACTTCAAATTTTTCATTTGGATATATTTAAAGCTATTATAATTTTTTACAAGATAGAGCTTTTTTCTCATGTTCGTAAAAAAAAACCAAACAGATTTAAAGTATGTTTTCTGTCTGTTTACTGTCCCTAATTTCTTAATGTGGTGGCAAATTTCAAGTAATATGGCAGCCTATGATACCCATGAAGTGTAATAGGACTTCATTACCAAATTTCATGTTGGAGGGAAATGCTGGAGTAGAGCTCTTGTTCTAGTGGATACAACAGGGCTCAAAAGAGAAATTTGCATCTAGATGGGAAAAAAAGTTTCAACCAGTGTTTTTGACCAGTAACAAGAGAGATAAACATGGCAAGTCCTGTATTTAGGAAGTTTGGGAATCCAGATTTCATTCACTCCATTGCTCATGGACTAGAAATTGTTGTTTTTTATTTTTTGTCAAGCACTAGAAAGAAGGACCTAATTATTATTAAAGTTTAATATAACTGAGTAATACCTTCACAACCTGTGCACACAGGAATTTGTCAGAGTATTATATCAGAATGTCTAACTGAATAAAGCATTGTCTGAACTAGCACACCTTCTTCCAGACTGATTTGCAAGTAGAGGCAAGTCTAATTGTGAAGAAAAAGACAAAAGATGGACATGAGTAAATAGGATATGACACTGTCTGCACGATAGACAGCTATAAATAATAATACCAGTCAAAGGCCAAAACAGCTACAGAGCTGGAGTTATGTCAGATGACCTAAGTTTACACTCTGCTGAAGAGCCAGCAGAGCTCTTCCAGAGCAGTTCTTCCTTGTGGAGTCTCCTCTGTGGTGTGGGCTCACTGTAAAGCCCCATTTGTCCTCCCCTGCCCACGGCAGCAGCCCATTGTGTCCCGTGTAGCAGGGGTTGGCGGGGATTTTTGCTGACTGTGGAATTGCACCATTTTCACCACTTTCTTCCAAAGCCAGTCATTGTCCTTGCAGGAATCTGCCTGTTTGCTTCTCAGAATGGCAATGTGCCATCACTAGTCTGGGCCTGTGATAGGATATTACTACTGGACTCCCAATGGGATTAAACTTTTTTAGACAGAACTGTTGAAGTTTCCCATGAGCTTTGTAACAGAAACCATCATGAATTCCACACTGCCACAGGAGTTGGATGGTTAATTTATCCATTTTCACAGTGTATCTAAATGTGTTTATAGGGACTCGCAACTTATGAGTACATTTCTCAAAGCACTCTCAGAACAATTTGTATAGAATCTTCTTGCTGAATGCTTCTTTAAAGAAAAGGAAATGCAGGTAAAGCATATGTATAAAAAATCCCCTTCATGTTTGCTTTTGATTTACTTCACAGTGGAAAAATCTCTAGAGCTCCCCTTTCCTCTTCAGCTTTTAAGCAGTGAAATAGATGATGTTTGTGCTAATTAAGGCAATGATCACTCTATCCATTTTCCAGTAAAGCCTAGACCACAGTCAGGCTATTATTTCTTTGAAGCAATGCAATATTCTTGGAAATTGTATTCTAAGTTGCTAACAGGGAAGTATGCATACTCTACAAGCAGATTATTGTTAACATGAGTACATAAATAAGACTTTATTAGCCACTTAATACTAATAACATTTGTTGCTCAGTTTATTGGACACTCAGTAGCTCTACAAAAAAAAGGCCAAAGCCAAGGTGTTTATTGGTATTCTTCAATTACATTTGTGGGAGAAAAGGCTTTTATATCCTGTTTGATTTTATAAGTTAAATACCCCTGTGAATAAGGAAAAAAAATGACCTGAAAACTATTTCAATTAAAGTACACTATTTTTCATGTTTAAGAATATTTAGTTCCAAAGCATGAACGCAGCCATGTAAAGTGGAACAGTTTCCAGACAGAGCTTATTTTGTAATGCCCCCAGAAGCAAGATATAAGGCATATGGTAGGGAAGGTGTTATTTTTTTCCTGTTATGGCTTAACTGGGCTGGATTCTGAAATGAAAAAGACTTGTTTGTGTCCTCTGCAGCTTTTGAGTGCTGCAGTTAGGGTACAGGAACAGCAGTTGCATTGTCTTCATATTTTGACTTTGGAAATAAAGCGACTCTAGAAGAAAGGAATGAGAAGTAACTTGCATTTCTCTGACTTTTGAGACTTTGTTTTACAGTCCCTAATTTTTCATTCCATTTCAGTGGAAAAAAAAATTAATTCCAGCCTAAAGCAATGGATCAAAATTAAACTGAAAAAGTATGAGTTACTAATGAAACCTTTGGGCTTTATCTATTTTGTTGATATTCTCTGTTTATCCAAGGAATATCAGCTTCTTTTAAAACTGAGAGCAAAATCGTTGATTTATTGCTCTAAAATTTAAGAGTAAATGTTAATATTGGACAGTCTGCAATAAAGAACATCAAGAGCTGACCTGTATAATTAATCTCCAGGTCATTTAGCCTTTGGCATAAAATTTCTCACTTTTGGTCCTTAGCCAAAGATGTCTTTCTGCTTTAAAAAAAGACACCATTTTTTTAAGCTATTTGTTGCTGTAAGATAAAAATGGTCTTGAGATTTTTTTTCAGGTGTTACAATTTTATTAAAAAGTGGTATTCTTGGATATGAATAAACTGAGATAAAGTGTTCATGGACTCCCACCATCAGTAGACATTGGCAGCTGAGGCTGCAAAAGTTTCTAGCAGTGTCTCTCACTGTTTACCCATGAAACACCTTCAGCTTCTGAATAATGATCTCTGCCAGGATGGACAAGTGCATCCAAAACTGCAGAGGGGAGGATTCACATGGACAGGCACCAGACTGCACCAAGAATGGCTCTGTTAGCAGATAACTCCTTTGGGAGTGACAGGTCCTGGCTCTGTTGGCATAGTCACTACTTTGATGTGTCCTACTAGCCTTGCTGATGTGTCCCACAGTATGATACATCTATTAAATAAAAAATAGGCAACCTGAAAAAGAAATCAAGATTTGAAGAATGCAATAAAACCAGATCATGATCCATGAGGACTGTTCCAGCTCCCTGCCTCAAGGTCACCACTAAACTTGGTCTGGCAATAACAAGACCCCTCTTTTTTTGCCCCCACCTATTACTTATTGACTCCTTGAGTCAGAAACTTGCTGAGATGCCATTGAAGCCCTTGGATAAGAAACCAGAGGAGAATTAAAGCTTGCCCAGGTAGACTGAACTGGGGCTGGGGCAATGTGACCTGGAGATCAGTGGTTCTGGGAGGAAGGAAATGCACCAGCAAGGTGCTGCCACTCTCTAAGAACATCATCCTGCCACTGGGGAGGAGGCCAAGCTGTTGTGCCAGCCCAGCTACTCTGTGACCTGGATTGCTCCTAGGCATCAGTGCCTGGATCCGCCAAAATATTAACAAAGTGATATCCTAAATTATGTCAGTAAGGGATGTGGGTCTTCCAACCAGAATATAGGAAATCCCTTATTGTGTGGGATGTCTGGTAGTACAAACAATAGCATGGAAACCCTGTGCTTGTAAAAGTCAACTTCTCAGTAAGAGAACTATTTAAAGAGGTGAAGTAATTGCAGCTGGCACAGCAGCCATGTGGTACATGCAGACTAGATTTTATGGTGACTTCCCAATGTGTTTTTTCTTCAGCACATGTTATTTCCCACAGCTTCAGTGATGGATGCTCCAAGAGAACTATACTAAAGCAAGTGAGTGTTGCTTTACTTTCAGAGGCACACACAGCATCATTGGCAGCTTCATCTCTTTTCACTGTAATTATCCCAAGATTCTTTTTGACCATGCTTCCCTTAAGAGGAAAATAAATATGTTTGTCTGCTTGGATATGAGTCTGTGTACAAATGGTTTTTAAAAATTCAGATAGACCATTCCCTTGCACACAGATTTCTCCCCGTGGAGAGGATGAGCACATGACAAATACTAGTTCCGTTGCTTATTGCTCTTCTGGAAAGCACTCAGATTTTCCTCCAATTAGTATAAGAGGAGCAATATAAAACAGAAAAGAGTTCTGTCACTAAGGGGACAGAATCCTCCATCTTTTTGTTTAAATCCAAAGTGCAATCCCATTTGTAACATTTCTATAAGATCAGGACTCCCTGAATGAGATGCAGATTCCGCAGGGTGGTGTGTGGTGTCCATACCTAGGCCAGGTGGGACAGAGGGACAAGCTCAGCAGTTCACTGCTGCTGCATGGGGTGATGCCACTGCCTGCCCCCCAGTCACCCACTGCCCTCCTCTGCTGCAGGATCTCTCCCTGCACTGCACCCCAGCACTGGTGTCTGCCTGGCCCACAGGCAATGGGCTCCCACTGCTGCAATAACAGACAGCTGGAGATGCAAAAAAATGGAAATTGTTGTTTGCAGGGTTAGCAAGCTGAATTACCTTGGCTGATGATCAGGAAACCTGCAGAGCTGGTACAGGTCTGGAAAGAAACCTGGGAGAAAGTGGATGGCAAATATGGAAGGGGAGCAGGAGTATTCCTGCTTTTGAAAGCCTGAAGCTGGCATTGACCCTCTCACACCATCCCTCCGGGGGGGAAAAATGCTGCCCAGGTCAGTGCAGCTGGAGAGCCCTGCAGAGACAGATCCTGCAGCTCAGGAATGAGGCAGGGACATGGCTGATCCCCACACAAGGCAAAAGAAGGGTGAGTTAAACTGTGTCTGTGAACATGCAGCTGAAATCTTTCTTTGCTCATGGGCCCCATGGCATGGTGCACTCCTGAGAGAGATCCTGAGACAGTGACAGCTATGGAGAGCAGATGGGATGATGAGGAGCAGTATTGCCCAGGCTGAGATATGTGCTGTTAGCATTACTGTAATTTTCTGCAGTGCATTTCTGTTCAAATGCATGGAATTTCTCTTTAGAACAGCAAATACTTTCTTTTCCAACTCATAACCAGAATAACGGGAAAATAAAAATATCTCTGTAGGCATGTGCTGGGGCAATAATGCCTTGTTTGCAGGTGCCAAAATAGTATAGAAAATAAATTAACAAAATAATTGCCACCTGTCATGGCAAACCATGACAGTATTGACAACTATCATATGAGAGTATGTTTTAATTTTTATTCATACATGTTATATAAATAGTAATATTTAATCTTTGTTAAGGGAATATTTTCCTCTGAGAAATTATCTCCTTTTTGTTGCTATTGATAGTAACTTGTTTTAATTTTTGCAAGACAGAGAAATATATGTGCAGCAATATGTGAGTGACATACATTGAACATACCTAGAGATTCAGCTGCCTGTACCCCACTTACACATCCACTGCAAGCAAATCACTGTTTCTTTAACTTTTCAGACAACCTTTCCATGTTTCAAGCCTGATCATGTTGGGCCCAGTGCAAGTTTCATTTCCATTGCTGTCAGCCACTTTACAGGAAGAGGTGGGAGATTTGTCTCGTTTCAAGGACAAGAATGGGTCAGGTTGGAAGGGACCACAGTGGACACCTGGTCCAACCTCCTTGCTTAAGTAAGGTTATCCAGAGCACATGGCACAGGATTAAATTCAGAGGCTTCTTGAACATCTCTTGTGAGGGAGACTCCACACCCTCTCTGGGCAACCTGATCCAGTGCATGGCTATTTGCACAGTGAACTCCTCCCTCATGCTCAAGTGGAACTTCCTTTGCATCACTTTCTACCCATTGCCTCATATCCCATTGCTTGGCACCACTGAGAAGAGCCTGGATCCATCTTTGTGGCACCAGCCTTTTAGATTTGTACACATTAATGAGGTCCCGTGTCAGTTGCCTCTTCTCTAGGCTTAACCAGCACAACTCAAGCCCTTCCTCATCAGAGACATTCTCCAGACCTTGACTAACTTAGCAGCTCTCCTCTGGACCAGCTCTGCTGGCAGGTAACCAGGTCTTCATCCCCTTTCAGGACCAAGACCTTAGTTTATCAAGTGTGAAAACATTTACAAAAAAATAGGAAAAAAAGCAGCCTGAAAACGATCTCTCATTGTCCTGCAGGCAGGACTGCTTGGTTTAGAAGATTTGAAGAGTTCAAGCCCCACGGTGGTGTGGCAGCAGGATCAGGTGGCATGTTCCTGGAAAGGAGATGTCAGCCTGAGCCATGCAGCAGCTATGGGGTCACCCCTTGGCACAGCTGTCAGGGGTGCAAGCAAACATAATCCTACAGACTGAGAGAAATGCAGAAGCCCAAGGGAAGCCTAACAGGGCATTACAAGTTACAGCAGCATCACCTGCCATTAGAGGGGGTTACTCCAATTTTCAGTGAACCACGTGGTGTCCCCTGTCCTGCTCAGAGAGAAAGAACAAATGTGAGAGGCAGAGAGCAAACAAGAGCATGCATAGGGAGCTCTAAGTGCTCAGACCAGAGGGACTCATCATCTGGTCTTTCTATAAGGTCAGTACCTGTGTCGAGCTTTCAACATAATCAGACAAAGGAGATTTCTTACAAATGTCAGCATGGATCCTCTCTTGTAACTCTTCTGGCCTTATAAAATGGAGTCCTAGGCATATACTTTGAAAATTTAATAACATGCTCATTAGTATGAGTATTAGCTCATCCTCAATAGCTACAATTGTTTCCCACTTTCCACAAAGAGCCACTGGAGATATTCAAATCATGATGGTGACCCTGTTAAAAGGGAACATCACCCCTACCAGGTCTGTAACCTGTAAAAAAGAACAGCTTCCTGTAGTGGCATAAGGAATTAACTTCTTTTTTCCTGGTCTATTGTTCTTTAGTGTTTTCCATAGGACAATCTTGGGTGTGCCTTTCCTCCCACTATAAAATAGCAACATGGGATCCATAAAAACAGTAATCAAATTTCTTTATTCTCTAAATAAAAATATAATAAATGGACACTTCAGACCTCTGAAAGGCTGTACATGTCCTAGAGCAAACAAAATGGATCCTTGTCTTACTTTTATGGTCTGCAAAACCTTACTCATCGATGGAATTCTTGGGTGACATTCCAGTTAGCAGCCAGTCAGGAAGCTGAACTAAGAATTTATTTCAGCTGTCTCCCAGACCTAAATTTTAACAGAACAGTGAGTATATATCTGAGCTATCTGAATATGGGGCCTTCTGAATAGTGAACTCAAGTTCGAATCTTGTACAGCTCTGAAATATAAATTCAACTCCAAGATTTGAAACGGTCGATTTTCTTATATAGTTAGAAAGAGGCCTAGAAGGGACGATAATTTCACTTTCCTTAAATGGTATTATTTTAATTTCTGTCATGGGAAAAAAAAAAGAGTTCTTTCCATGTTGCGGTGGAGGTTTTAAACAGATGACATGTCACACAGATCTAATTTAGATGGGGGAAGCCCAAGGGGTAGAAGTACTGAACAGTGCAAAATGAATCCCAAATAAATAATAGATTAGAAAGTACAATGGAACTGCAAACTCAGTCTACTGATCTCAGCACAAAACTGCTGTTTGCAACACAAGGATACTTTCATCACTTTTATGTTTCTTAATATGTCTTTCTCCATTTCAGTGTTTTGAACAGTCTGTAATCCTTTTGTACTTTAAATAACTATAAATTCTCCTCCTATTGACCCATGTTTCTTGCTCCTGTGGACAATACCTACTGTACTAATGATCAAATAAGCACTGTTGGTCATTGAGGTTTTGGATCATTTTTATAGCTGTTGTTAAATTCTTATTCACACACTGCAATGAATTAATAACACCCTGGCCAAAAAACCTCTCAACTCAGCTGGTTTGTAAGACCCAGTTTATTCTTTCACAAAAGTTCAAAATATTCCTTCAGGTCTTTCTGCATTTTTATCATGGTACCACATTTATTTTAAACTATCAAGTTAACTTTAATTTTATTTTCATGACTTCATTTATTTTTAGCTGATGTTCCATTTCTCAGGCTAGGACAGCTTACAAGAAGTAAATTAAAAATAAAACACTTCAGCTTATGGTTGATTAACAAATGGTCATTAAATACAACTGAATTCTTCCCCAACTTAGATAAACTCATGGATTTTTCAAGGCCTCTTATCACTTGTATATAATAGAGCTGTATTCTGAATATTTTACCTTCGTTATTTCAACAATCTCTTATACCATCTTGTTAAAAGATGCTTTTAAGTCTACCCTTTTTGCAGGAGGGGAACTATCCCATCAAGGTCCAAGGCTTTGAATGGTAATGGTAAAACATCAGTTATTTGTTACAAATATATTCACTCTTATCTTTATTAGTACGAAGTTAAATTACTGTGACATGTTATGCTTAGCAGAAAGCATAAATTCTTTATAAATCTTGTAATATGAAAAAATAAACCACAATTTTTAGCATGACAGGTATTATAGGTGTGAAGAACAATCAGCACAGTATTAGGTATATTTCAATATCAAACAGACCCCAACTGAATATTTTATATTTTTCTTGAGATATCGAGGACTCTATCATTTTATTTAAACAAAGTAACATAAAAAGAAGGGAATTCACACTACAAAAAAAAAAAATGAAAATATATCCTGGTTTATTAATTGTGTAAATAAATATTTAGATAAACAAAGAAGAATTTGTGAGTTGAGGGTTTATAGTAGGATTTGGTTTCCATTTCTTCTTGCATTACCGGTTTACCTCACCTTTCTTCATTTCTGGTTCCTGGTACGCCTGTTCTGGTAAATAGAGGAGAAGAATTTCCTTTACCTAAAAAATTTCCTTATGTTTTTTGAACACAGGTGCCTATAAGCTTAGGAATGGTTAAGTTATAAAGCAGGGAGTGGAAGATCTTTGTTTACCCTTCCTCACTATCCCTGCTGATCACTGGAGGGGATGTCCCCAGGGGCTGAGATTTTCCATGGATATGTTATTTCACAGTCTGCCTGACAGGCTTCTCAAAAGCCTGGCACATGGGGGAAAGATGTAATTGCATTGTATTGTTTTTTATTTATTTCTTTAGACAGAACAGGCATGGAGATGATAATAACTTTAACCTTCCACACTCACATCAGTCCTATGCATATGTAAAATAAGATGCTCCAAAGTCACAAAATGACAAGCTGAAGTTGTACAGGCAAGGTTTAAGTACAGTGCTCAGTACCAACACATTGTGAAAAAATTCTTAATAATATGACCATGTACTATTTTTAGATCTCATAGGCAGTATGGGACATTTATTAAAAGTAAAAGGCTTGTGGGGGGGTTTCTTTTCTTACACTTCTTTTCCTGCCTTCTTTCCACTCCCCTTCCTGAGGTGTATTTGATTACTTCCAGTGTGACTACATTAAAATTAAACAGTAATAGTCAATTATCCAATCAAGTAACGACTTTCAACAATTCAAAAATTCTTCCGAGCTAGGTAATAAATTAGCAACTGAAAATGCTGAAACACTTTGAATTACTAACACATATGACCTTGTATTTTGAATTGCTAACACATATGACCTTGCATTTTCTACAAGTTTGTTTTCTGGTGTATATCAGAAACATTCTGTAACATAAAAAACTCTACCTATAGCTCCACCAGGAATAGAAACAGACTTTTTTCAGAGTAGGGGATTCAGAAAATATAAAAAAAACCCAAACCAAATGGCTTTCTAAATTAATTCAGCTGATAGCAAACCAGAAGATCCCATCTCTCCATTTTCTAATTAATTAAAAAGCATAAGTATGAGTACATTCAAAATGAAAAATTCTTGTGGTGTGAAAGGTTTAATCAATTAATATATAGAACCCACAGCTGGGGCCATTAATTACCCTGTTAGTCTCTTTCCTTCCAAAGGGCTGACTCTTCAGCTGACATAAATCAGTTGTGATTTAGTATATCTTTTCCAGGTTGAGGAAGTGAATTGAAGTATCTTTGGTAGTCTACCATCTCCATTTGCATTATGTTTGTACCTTTTGGTAGAAAGATAGGATTTCTGATATAAATTTTTTATAAAAAGCATGGATATAATTCCCTTGTAATTTATGTCAAGTACACAAAAAATTGAAGAGAAAGTAAAAAACGCATTTCTAGTTATATCTTCTATTTTTATCCTATTATGAAGAACTTTTCATCTTCTTCCAGATGAGCAAAATGGGGCATCTGTTATTTCAATTACTGTGGCAAGTCCTTTGTTCTTCAGTTTTACCAAGTGATTGTGGTCTCTGTCTCTCTCTGAAGTGCTGTGTCCCTGCCTACATCAGCACATATTTATAATTGTGATCATTTTGGTCCCCTGGTGTTCTGCTTTCTGTTTTTTATTATTGTCTTCCAGTTTTGCTTTTTATCTACCTAACTACACAACCACATTTTGCAAGTCTTGTAAGGGGATTTTACTGTCCTGACAAGAGTGTCAGGTTAGGCATAACTGTAGGGGTAATACCTGGAAGATCAGGATCACGTGGAGTTGCCTAGGATTGACCTCAGGATGGACAGCACTGATGAAGCCTATCCTTTACAGCAATGGGTCAGATTCTAATTAATCTTGTTTAGAATATACTACCTTCCTTATTATCTGCTTTTCTTCCTGGATTTTTTTGCAACCCTCACAGAGTTACCTGCTGCTGCTGTGGCTCCACTTTCACCATTGTCTATGATTTGAAATTTGAAGCCATTTGGAGAGGTCTAAATGAGCTCAGCCATTATGGTGGCTATTGCTCAGATACACCCTGAAGTGCCCTCCAGGGGGAAATACAGAGCTCTGTACACAGAAGAGTAAGAAATCTCCAGGTGTCAATGGTTGTTGGAAAACTGGTGTGCATCCAGGGAGTTTGAGCTTCCAGAATTATCCTGAAGCTATCAGCTTCCAGGGTGAAGTCAGATTCCCTTCTTCCTGATCTCTTGAGTCTCTCAAATGACCTAGCCCCTCAAAAGAGATGGTATTCATTTAATCCCTTAAATTAGGGACTCAGCTAAGGGTGTTGCGTTTTTTGGGAAAGTATTCTTGCCACTTTTGCAACTTAGGCAACACTTCTGCCAGTGCACTATTAAAAGAAATGCTATCTAAGCCCTGGCATGACACTGATTCCCTGTATCTTAAAGACAGCCAGCTGCAACTATCAGATAATCACTTGGTCCAAGCAGGAAATGTCTGCTGAAATACATTCTTTCTTCAGGACTTCAGGCAGGCTAGCTCACTGTGTTAGCAGCTGTGAACCCCTGTGGAAGAGCTTGACATCCCTGTATGTGGTGTATAATAAATGCCTGGCATCTAAGTCAGTCATATTTTTGTTCATACAACCTGAGTCTTACAGCACACAATCACTTTTCTTGCATCTAAATTATCTATAGTCTAATTCTAATTAATTCTTTGTTTAGAAAGATTATATATGTGGAATGGACAACCAAGATGAGTGGCATGCAGAGGCTAAGACCTCCTACAACCAATACAATATAACTCAGTCTCAGATTCAGAGTGTTTTCCTTGAAGAATTCATGTTCTTGGGAGCAAATGCATGTCCTGAATAAAGAAACCTTCGTTGTAGCTTATAATCTTTGGTGATTCATGCATACCTCATTTATGAACATAAGACAGGAACTTACAAAAACTGCCAAAGCATGAATCTCATGGACATGTTCAGTAGACACTGAAGGAATGTAAGCCATCCACCCATGGAAAGGCAAATATGACTGAAAGTCTTATCCCAGTATAAAACCAACTGTGAGGCCATATCCAGATGTTTGAATGAAAATTTACAGAAATTTCAACATCAGTGTTGGATAGTGTATAGAGGTGTGGACAATACTAGATCTCAAAAAAGCAATTACACCCAACCCAGAGGAAAAATATTTCAGTAGCTAAACAAGATAAGAGTATATTAGTTAATAGTAAATATTCACTATTAGTAGATTAGATTGTATTAATGTCTGTTAAATTCAACATTTGAATTTAATTGTGGGCATGCTTTTTATTTTAAATATGTATATGAACATACCTGTTTTTACAAAAGCCCCTTATGCTGATTCTTACAGTGGGACTTTTTAAATTTCTGAGGTTTTCCACTCCACTGAGAGACTTTTTAGATATCCCACTAAATGATTAAATATATGAGCAAAGCCCAGTATCATACCTGCTATGTGAAATACATGGAGTAAAGTGAAATTCATAGAATGATAAGTTCCAGGTGGTACCTCTTATGATATAATAATATATTTCCTTACATATTTAACTTCAGCATGAACTTGTCCAACACACATGTGGGTGTTTATTTGTGGAACCCCTCCCAGGAGCATAGGGCACCATGCTGGCATCTACCCATTTGCTTGTGCAGAAAATGGGAATTATGGAGATAGGCAATTAACCCTCTCTCTGCTACTGTTAAGGGGAAACCATAGGAAAAAAGTAGCATATGTAGGCAGTCCATTACATTTCTGGAGTTAGAAAAAATGATGCTGGGTCTGAAACAGCTTACTTCCAAGAATACCAGAGAAAATCAAAACAGTGCACTGACTTGACTTTCTGCTGTCACGTTTGAGTGCTGAACATGCTGTTTACAGGCATAAAACTAAGTTTCATGAGTTTAAGTGTAACATCACAGTTAAATATATGTCTAAAAATGTTTTTGAGAGCATTTATATGCTAAGCCTTTCCTCTAAATCTCTTTGTTTGGGGACACCTGATACAAATTCTCTTGGTGTGTCCTGAAGTTCTACATTACCCTGAGTTTCCCTTGATTAATAGGACTCCATTCAAAACTTTAAATCTTTTCCAAGCCTGGTAGGTGGAATTTCTGAGAAATCCTGACTAATCTAAAAACTCAAGTCCTGTTCATCTGTGTACTTTTAAAACACTCTGTTGCTTCAAGGTGAAAATTGTTACCTAATGGGATTTACTAAAGTGCTGTGGTTAGACTGAGACTGTTCTTTGCTTATCTACTCTATTTATATTGTTTGCTTTATTACTTCCTGCTTAAAACATATAATAAATTTTCTCCCATAGAGTTTTGCTGGGTTATATTTGGTAGATTGTTTTTCCAATAGTAAAGTGGGATTCACTAGAGTTTCCCCAAGTAACCACTTCCTGTGGAGTCCAGCCCTTTGCATTTATTACTCATTATGTGTGCAAAAGTTGACTTCTATAATTTTGCTGCTTTTCCACCCTTGCCTCCTGACAGCAGTGAGACCCAGACTCACAAAGGAAATTAGTCACTGCCATGCTGGCTGCCTAAGCAAACACTGGGGAAAGTGCATTTGCAGTGGTGATGAGGTCTCTCAGTGACTAAGTGGGATATCTGTGAATCACTGTGATGGGGCAAAGCCCCACCTAAGGTGCAACACCAGTGCCTGCTTTGGACTGCAGCTGCTAAACACTGAGAGTAAAGTTGCAGCCTCACTTTTACTTGTGTGAATCCAAAGTAGGCCCACTGACTTCAGTCTGGATTTATGCTATTGTGGGCTCATCCTACTCCTAGTTGGAAAGTTTCCACTGATTTAATGAGAGTTGGACCAGACCTGGAGTAATTTCTTTTGCAACAATCTGTTTACCTTATGTCACACTTCCTTTTCAAGTGGATAAACTTCATTACTGAACATTCATTGAAATGAAATTAAACATGAAGTGAATTGTTTATGCAGACTACCATAGCATGAAGTTAAGAGTTTCCTTATGCTGAAGTATTAATTTTAGGTTATTTCCAGGTTCAATTTCTAGCAATTTATGATAAGCATCTAAACCTTGAAGCCAAGCTGAGCACCTCAATGTCAAAGTTCCCATTAAAATATTCAGGACCTCTATGATAACATTTTAGCTGAAAAATCACAATTCATAAGCATTTTCAATGATAAAATACTTGCTCAAAGTGATATTAAACATTTTCCTATCACCAAATGGGACTGTGAGCATTGGTCTGAATAATGCCTTGCAGGTCTCTGAGTCCACTTCCCTGAAATGGGAAGATGTAACTTCAGTCAACCTCAACTTTAGAAGCCTCCTCTTCTGCACAACACAGTGCATCATAGAATAAATATTCACCATCAGCCTGTAGGAGACATTATCCTAGAGTTAAAAGATTAAATTTCCAGCTATAGAAGGCAGTGAGGCAGGATTAAGAGCTTTACAAGTATCTATTTTACTAAAGAAATCTTCCAGGTGATGCTAAGAAGGAAGTCCTATCCCTGCTACTAAGGAGGCCAAAAGAGAAAGAACAGTCTCCACCTATCTGACCAAAGGGAGATATTCTTTCCTTCCACTCAAAGTGGTGATTTCTTTCATCTCAAAATCAGAGGGGATCTAATGTCAATAATAGCAACAGACATCAACCTACAGCCTATTTCCAGCTGTGGATAAACTGAGATTTCAGAGGACAAAAGAAGTAAAAAAACCAGAAGCCAAATTATTCAGTCTGTGGGACTGAATTTGAAATAATTAAAACCTTAGAGGACAAAATTAGACATGATACATCTGAGGAAGCTAATGGGAACTCATATCAGAATATCTCAGGGTGGATAAGGCACATTGCCATCCTTTTTCTTTATTATGGAACAATCTCTATATTCAGTGATTTGGAGCATTCTCTCCATTGTCTCCTTCAGCCATTTACAAAACAAAACACCAGGCCCTGTAATACTTTCTGCTCATTATTGAAGTATCTCAGCAAGTTAAAATGTTTAAAGTACTTGTCCCTGAAATGCTTCTAGGAGTGCTATATACCTCGAAAAGGAACTGATAAGCAGAGAGGGTGAAGAGAGAATTGCTCTCCAGAAGTTTTGGGCATGTCTTTGATTGTTTATTGAAAGGAAATTGGTGCTTTTGATGATTCAGAGCACTTGACTAAGCAGCAGTTGTATAATGTGGCTTTTATGTTTGCTGTTTGGAGGTGCTTGCTTCTCTCATTTACTCACAGAGACAAGGCTCTCAAGACACTTCTCTGGTCTTTGGGGCCAGGTCAGTTCTTTCTGTATTTCCCCCCTACAGCAGGCTAATCAAAATATCAGTCCCATGAAAAAAAAAAATAATAATAAAGAAAAGTATGTATTCTAAATTTCACAGAATCTGTTTCATGATCCCATTGCAGGTGTGTTCTATCACTACCAAATGGCAGGAGTAAGAGGCAGGGAGTGTGAATGCATCAAACCAGGATTCCTTTAGACAGGGAGGAGGTTTGTGAGACCATGCTGCAGAACTGAGACTCTAGCCTGGATCTGAGAGTCAAGGTGAGTCCCTTATGCTGGCACATCCACATCCCACAGCCTGTAGTCAGAACCATTGCTTGCTTCTGGAGAGAGTTACTGCCTCTAGGCAAGCTCCAAAGTCCTACAAATTAAAATTACAGCAGGCCTGTTATATTAACCTGCATTATTAACTGGGATTACATTGCTGTCCTCATTTTATTCCAGCAGTTCCAAGGAGAGTATTGCTTTGAGAAAGTATTATACTACCCAAGTCAGGGAGGTTCAAATCCAATGTCAGTAGGTGGATACAGTAGACATCACTCTGGAATAGAGCAAGAACTGGACAGAATTTTTACACTACAGGATAAAATCCAACTTTTAAAACTAAAACCTATTGTTTTGTTTTGTTGTTTGGGGGCTTTTTTTTTTTCTCACTTGCACTAAGAATGAAATCAGCAGCTTTGCTCCAGATTGATTCCAGTTTGGAAAACTGTTCTCGTTTGCTTTTACTAGACATAGCACATACATATCATACTTAAGCATCATAGAATTCCTGCTATTATAAAATGATGCTGCTATGTGAGAAGGTCTAATTCAAGAATTCATAGGAAAAATTAAATAATTTCCTTTGCATTTGTTCTAAAGATCATTGATATAGTAATAACATGTTGGCGTAAGTAAAAACCAGTGTTAAAGTTTGAGATAGCATATCCTCTCTAAACAAAAAGGAGATATTATTATTCAAGGCCATCCTTACCTGGTCTTAATAACATCTTATGGCAAAATTAGTTTACTTTCAAAATTCCAGTTGCCATAACAACTTGGTGCAGCAGTTCACATGATTTAACAAGATTACAAAAGAACTATTTCATGAAGAAAAAACAACATGAATGGAGAGGGATTTTTTTTTCACAATTACTGTATTTAAACATTAATATCCGGATGATAAATCTTTTCCTGTAAAAACAAAAATACTCTTATATTCAGAGCTGCACTCCCTCTACTATATAATCCTTGGAGACTTCACACTTGGCAGCAATAGTGACTCAGTTTGAGATATCTGCAGACTGTGCATCAGCTCAATGAGCAGTTGTCTTTGACTTTGGACCCATCACCCTTCCTCTAGAAGGATGGATATCTCCAGGGGTTTTTTTCTTAGCATCACAAACACTGTTGTGTTGAGAACTGCTGCCGAGGAAGACTCACACAGTCGTGTAATGCAAAAAAAACCCATCCTGTTTTAATGATCATAACCATCATGCACTTATCTCCTATTTGTTATTGATGTGTTTGCAGACAGGCAGATGAGCACCTAGATCAGACCAGGGCAGCAGCCTAGAATGGGTGCACAGGGGAAGGCAGATGTGGCCTCCCCTCCTGCCCTGCCCAGACTGGGGATGTGTGACAGCACCACAGTCCCTCTGCTTGCCTGAGTGCAAGGAGCAGGCTCTGACCTTCCTCTTTGCCCACAAGAGTTTCTCCTGTGGTCTCCA
Source organism: Buphagus erythrorhynchus (assembly GCA_013400855.1). Classification (NCBI taxonomy): domain Eukaryota; kingdom Metazoa; phylum Chordata; class Aves; order Passeriformes; family Sturnidae; genus Buphagus; species Buphagus erythrorhynchus. The sequence goes on along the minus strand of VZTT01020025.1, from coordinate 27,279 downwards.
GTCTGCACTGGACCTCTCCAGTTTAATCCAAGGACTTGAATTCTCTTGGAGCAGAAACATGTTCTTTCATTATCTGCAACAGAAGAAAAATTATTTAAATCCCTGCTTTAAAATTAATAATAAAAGTGAAAATAGCCACAGTACTAGTACTCCAAGCACATATTAAAACCCCAGTGACAACAAAGAACCCATCATGCACAGATGATTAGCACAGAAGCATCAGGACAGATGAACTATCTCATATAGAATTTTGTGTCTCTGGTGATGATTTTAGGAAAATCTCCCAGTCTGATCCTTTTTCTTAGCAGAAGCATGAGCCCTCTCGTTAGGCTGCCTACCAGTGGGGTCATTTGCTGGTCTCTTGCTGTCACTTACATACCTGTCCTCTCTAGGTTAGACCAAGAGATTGCTCAAGTTATGTCTGTTTTATATCCCAGAGGTCATTAGCAGTCAGGATTATTCTGACCTTTTGCCACCATATCAAAGAGCTGGATCAGAGGTGAACAGACAGCTATAACATTTTGGCATCTGTCTAATTTCCAGAGGAGAAAGACAATATTACAAATCTCATTCTCGCTCATTACTGCTTCACATTAAATAAAGCTGACAGAAAAAGTTGGAGGGAAAAATTGATAATGATTAATTAGATTTCTTTTTTATGTTTGTGAATTATCTCTGAACATGATACAATTCGTTTTAAACTATTTATTCTTTAAAAATAATTTGCCAATAATTCTCTGGCTACTGAAGGCTCAAAACCAGTTATAGTTATTTCTTATTCATACTCTGAAGTGTGTGGTTGGCATTGGTTGAATTGATAATTTATGTGATACTGTTTAAACATGAATAAATGAAAATTGTTTGGGATACAAATATTTATATTTATTAGAGAAAAATTTGCTGATTGCTCATATTCTCTGTAATTAATTTAAAAGCAAAAATTCTTGCAAATCTGACTTCTATGAAATATGAATGGGAATATACTGGTATCTCATACAAAGCAATTTTAGTGTACATTAATTCAATATTCTGCTGAATTGTCTTAGGCAAATAATTTCAACAATGGCCTAGGTATAAGCACATTTACCATCAAAACTGGTATAATTTCAGAACATTTTCTTAAATAATAACATAAAGAAAAGCATTATAGCAATAATAGACAGCACAAATAAAGGAAGAAATTCACATCAGGCTTATCTGTTGCTCTGCTCTGGCTGTACCAGTTCTTTATTGTTATTATATCTTTTTTTGCTTACCACACTATTCTAAATAAAAGTTAACCAGTCAAATAATATTATCCAAATGTCATTAATTCTGTTTTGATTTATGTTTCTTTTTAATTTCAAATAGCTCTTTCAGTAATCCAGTTTTCTGAGAATTTATTGTGTTTTTATCTCTGGCCTGTAACCTATCCAAATAATTACTCTAATTTTGTTCTTATTGGCACATATCCCATTCTGACTTTGCATTTTTTCTTTTGTGTAGTCCTATTCTAACTTTTATTAATCTTCTGCTAGTCTCATGTGCTTTTCTGCTGTAACAGCTGGGAATTCAAGTAATTCTTGATGCTTTGAAATTTGTTACTGATAATGTGCCAACAAGGACAAAGATTTTTCAGCTGTCTTTATTGTTAGGTTTTGTGTTATTGTTTTTTTTTTTTCCCAGTAAAGATGTTTTCATTTTGCATCTTTACTGGTTAGTACAATGTGTTTGCTATAACTGCCTCATATTTCATGAATATGTAACAGAAGTCATCACAATGAGCATTAGTAAACAAAATGAGGATTAAGTATTCAGTTAATGTATGTTTGCTTTAGATCATATTCTGATATTTTTACCCTTGTTGAGTAAATAGTCAATGAAAATTCCTGTGACCTCTTAATCATGTGGGAAGCAGCATCTAGGTGGGAAGAACCTATTTCAAGGTGTAGCCCTCAGAGGAAAGATTTAAATAACCACTGATGGCAAACTGAGAGGTTTGGAGGCCATGAAGGGAAAGTAGACATTGCAGGTGGTCTTGACTAAGCAAAGGTGGATGGAGTGGTGTCTTTTTTCTTTTCAATTTGTTCATGCTCAGGGCTGATGTGAATGGGGGAATATTTTTTTTATTATTTTATTTTAATTACTTGAAACTTTTTGTTTGCTTTGTGAAAATTTAGCTAATTTTAAGGCTTGTTAGTTAAAGTAATATTGGCAATCTGCAGCTGGAGATCAGGCCAAAATCCCATTACAGGAGGTAACAAATATTTGTGTTTGTGGGGATTTTTGCTTGGTTTTTGTTGGTGTTTTGTGGGTTTTTTTTCCTTCTTTCAGCAACATTTGGCAAGGTGTTTTTCATGTCTGGTGCTCCTGCTGGGTAGCACTGCTGAGTTTCCTTATGCAGCTGCTGTATTCTATATGGGGCTGGGAGCAGGGTGCAGTAGGTGCAGGAATTCCTGTTTGTAGCTTTGGATCCTGTGGGCTCTTATTGCTTTAATGCAAGTTGTGGGGCTGTAACATATTATGATGTAGAAGAATGTTTGACTTTTTTTCAGGTTTCAGGAGGACTTTCCACTTGTTCTGAGCATTTTGGAGATGCTTAAAAGAAATATATAGAATAAATATTACAGCTGCGAGGAAATGTTTTATAATCATGTATGGAGTTAAACATATATAGCTAGACCTTTTTTCATCAATTGTACTTAGTATATAGAAAAATCAGTGCTGTTTTCAGAGCAAATTATTTATTTTCTCTCAGCTCAGCAGTTGAAATGTTCTGTATTAAGTTATTTACCCTTGTTCATCCCATTTAGCAGTATGGTGGTCCAAGTGTGGCTACCTGATCAGGCTCCAGGAAAAGCAGCTAAGTCATTATTTGCTTGTTTTGGAGTTGGGAGGGTTCAAGGCACTGTAATGCTATTGCAGTAAGCTCAAGCACACAGGACTGCCAAAGGTCTTCTGATTTGCAGCTTTGTGTGTTCCAGCCATGTCTGGTCAGGCTGTATTAGCTCACTTTTATAGAGGAAACTTGCTCTCTGTCAGTGGTTTGCAAAACTTCTTGTACCCAAGCTGTGCTTATAATATGTAGAATTGCCAAGGTTTTGGGGGTTCAAATAGTGGTTACATGGATATGGATGCAGAAGGTTACAGTGTTTAGCTTCTGTTAGGGAGTAAACGGGTGTTTGCTGGACAAGTTCTTGTATATTTTTTTGTTTTTAAAATATATATATTCATAACTTCTTCCCTCAGTGAAAACATTTTATCTGACTCCCTTTCCCAGCTCTCAGGAGGGGAAGAGCCCAGAGGAAAGTGATGCATTTCTCATAGGATGCTCTGGCTCTTGCTGCAGTGGGCTCACTGCTGCCTCTCTGGGCTGCAGGCAGGTCAGAAAACTGTTCCTTACAGTCCTGTAAGGAGACAGAGTGGAGTCATGCTGGGAAAAGGAGAGCAGGGTTTACACCTTGGCATGGCTGGTGGTAGAGATACTGCAGTGCCCAGCGGTTAGTGTGAAACCCTGAGGAAGGGATGAAGAAAATGCTTGGATTTCTGGGGGGAGCGAGCTGCAGTGCTGGACACCAGGGTAGCAGACCTTGCACAGTTCTGTCATTTCTGCAAGTATTGTTCAACAGCAGGAAGGAAGCCTGTTTTTGGAGAACTGGTTGTAGCTGTGTGCTGTGCAGGCAGAGTGCTGACTATGAGGCACAGCACACGTACTGCTTGGGGTGCACCTCTGCAGCTGCAGCCTTGCTGCTGCAGGTGCTGCTCGTGGAAATTACAGAGTCTGATGGTTCAGCTTCTGTGGGCTTCTAGTGGAAATCCTCTGTTGCCTCATTAATCATAAACACAGACAAAAGAGTGATGAGGAATGTCACTAAGCTGACTCAAAGGAGAACATCTAACTTCCCTTAATTTTCTTCCCCTTGGTGGGAGAGGGTAGAAATAATCCAATTGTATATTGCTATGTGGAACTGGCACTATGCCTGTTTCCACAGTCTTGTGGACTAACTAGTGACCCTAAAGCAGAATGTAAGAAACAGGATTATAAGCAATGAAAAAATCTTTAACAATAGTTGCCTGTTCCTTAGATAGTAGACAGATGTGGGCCAACAGCCTTTCTTTCACTTCTTGGAAAATCCTGCCTTGTGGTAGGACTGGGGGAAGGGCTGGTATTGCTGGGATTTTTTAAGAAAAAATTTCAACACAGATTAGCAGGAAAAGTTGGCAAGTGTGAAGCTCATCCTCTTGATTTCCCAATCTGACAATCTCTGATGTCATGCCAGAGGAAACAGATTTCTGTAACGTCAATTATGTGTAATGTTCCAACTGAGGCTTTTGAATATTTATGATGCTTGGCTTGCTAAAAAGGACTTTATTGCATTTAGAGATAGTCCTTTGGATATGAAAAGCTGAGATCTCCTTAAAAAAAGATTGAGCAAGGAACTTAAGGTCTGAATTACAGTATATCTTGCATGACAACTTTCTCCTGACTGAATGTCAGGAGTGATCATAGAATCACATCACTTCCCTCTGGGAAGTGCTGAGAAGCAAAATAGAGCCATGGAATCCTTCAGGCCAACTGCCAGTGTCCGTCTAGTTTGAGATTTTTGAATCAGGCTACATATGCAGCTTGTTTCCACAAAGGTTCTATTGCTTGAGAAGTTCAGCTTTTCTTCTTCTTGGTCCTATGTATAGACAGGATTTTCAAATATTTCTGCTGCTGACCCTTCTTTCCATGCCATTGCACATTTTGCCAGTGGCACAGTTTGGTTTATCAAGTGTGGCTCATCACAGTTGGGCAAATTTAGTGCCACAAAAAAAATATTTTTTAAGGCCCTTGGCAGCACTGTGGCTTCATATAGCAAACCCTTATTTTGGGAACCAGAAAGTTAAAGCCGCTTAACACCTCCAGTGTTTTTCCTCATCACCTGAGGTCTACAAGAGGATTACCACAGATAATTTCTTAAGAGAAAGGTCTTTGGATGCATATGCTCATAATAAGTGTTGGTGCAAACAAAAACAAAGTGTCTCCCCAGAGCCTTGGCCTCCATGGCCAGAGGAGCACTGACAGAAATAGAGATGGATTTCCAGTGGGGGCTGTGTTTGTGCTCTCAGGAATGAGTGCATACTTTGAAATGAGGCTACAGGTGTCAAATTACAGCATCAACCACAGATAATGCAAAAAAGCCTTAGCAATATGTCTTCCTAAATCTGGATGATCATCTGAGAAGGAGACTATTCTTTGATATGAACTAACTTCAGTGTTGTGAAAGAGCTGTGCTCACAGTCATACTGGACTTGATCTTAAGTAACAAGCTTATACTCTACAGCTATATTGGAGAGAGACTTGTCAGCTCACTGATCATTCTTTTATTTTTGTCCTGTGACTTTTTTTCCACCCTCTGCTCACAAATTTTCAGCAATGTATGAGTTAAAGATCACACGGTGCTCAATGGACATGTAAAGAAAGGTACAGGAGTCAAAGAAAAAAATCAATGGAACAGATAAAGTAACGTACTCCAAGTTTATTAAGGTTGAGTTCTCTTGAGGAAAATGGCTCAAATCAGATTATCAAGATCTTCTGTAATGCATAGATATGGCATTATGAAGAAGGAACTCTGAGCTAGTCCAACCCCCTTTAGCCCATTCATTTAAAGACAAATAGGCTCTCTCAGAGGCTCCCTGAATGCATCCTCTTTTCCCCAACTCCTGTAGCAGCTACAGAAACATGGTCCTGGCTAAGAAAAATGCTTCATATCTTCCTTTATGAGCAGTTCCATTGTCACCTGGAGGTTGGCCTTGGTCAAAGTAACCACCACTGGAAGAACACCCTGAAGATCTGTGCATGCAGTGATGAAAAGATACTCCTTCCCTTACTTGTGTGTGCTTTTGAAACCAGCCCAGCCAGGTAAATTGCAACCTTTGCTGTCTCCTTGCTTTCGTATTCATTATCTCACTGTTAACTCATGTGCTATTTTTTCTTTGAACTAATTTTGCATATCAAATGTTTTATTGAAACCCAGTGAGATTAGATATATTCTGCTTTTTCTCCCCTCCATGAAATCAAGTGTTTTATCTCAGGTTTGTGGCTATGGAATACTTGGCATCCTGCTTTGCTTTCCTTTTGCAGTTGCAAACTCTTGCTGCTTGCTTCATCTCTGATGCATCTGGCTGAAGAACCAGCTGACTCAGTTTGCTAAATTCAGTTTAATTTTTTCCCCCCCAATATTCTAGAAAAGGAGTTAAGTGCCAGGTAAACGAGCTGAAATGCTTTGTTAATTGATCAGAAGAGTGTCAGTGCTAGGCAGAGTGAGGTACTGCTCACAGGAGTGAAAATTATTCCTTATATTGGTGTCTACAGAAAGCAACCAGGTTAGTTTTTGGCAAACTGAAGAACTGTTGTGGTTTACTCTGCCTTCAGTTTGCCCCAGTGTCCAATTTACCTTTGAAAATGCTTTTCTACTCTGCAGTCTTTTTTTTTTTTCTTGTTTTAGACCTGTCTAATTTCTCCCTGAGTTTTTAGATATCTGTACCCCATTTACTGTTCTCCAGGTAGATGTTTACTGTTTGATGCACTAGTTGTGTTTCAACTAATATAGTACTTTACCAGTAGCATGTAATATTTCTCTTTTAAAATCCAGGATAGAATGTATCCTTCTTTCAACTGGAGTACATTATCCTCTAAATTTTACTTTCACCTTAAAAGACATAGTTCTGACTTAAGTTGGATAACCTACTCTTATATTCTTCACAGCATTGTTCTAGTCACAAACATGAAAACCATGAGAATTGTCAGGAGACATTGAAAAATGAAACTGTATTGCAGCATAATGTACAAGGTAGTAGTGCTTTCAGAATGACACCTTTTAATCTGAACAAGAACAAAGTTTTCTAGAAAAAATGAGTGAAGAATGTGGTAATAATAACCAAGGGAGTAAATGCAGCTTCACTTAGATGCTTGCCTTTCGAACAGACTTGACAGGTTAAGCATGTTTGCATAGCCATGGCACAGGTTCTCCACAGCCACAAGCCTGAAGGAATTCTCTGGTAATGGGAAAAGTCATCAATGCAGTGGCTTTAGCCCTTCACCTGAGAAGTACTCTGAACCTCCATCCAGTTTCCAAAAGGTCGTGCAGAACTGCTGGAAATGCTGCACTAACCAGGATGAAATTGAAGTAAATGCCAGAGATATTTAGAAAATATTTTATTTTCAAAAGCTTGAATTATTTGCATGTGCCTCGCAGCTAAGACAAAATGGAAATTTAGATTAACAAGAATGCCCTGAAGCTGTAAGTCAGCATTTAAACTTTATCTCAAAAGGCAGAATACATAAAAACTAAAAGAGTTTGGTGTATTTGGAGATGCATTGTCCACTTCTGCTGCAATCTGCTTGTGTGGATCTCACTTAGTTTGTTGTTTTTTTGAGAAAAGTAAAAATGAAAAAAAATTCTTGGCAAGAAGTCAAATAGGCGCAAGTTTTTTGTACCCTTTAGCTGGAGTTTGACTTCATTTCACGAGTGAAAACTGGAAACTTCTTTTAGCAAGAGGAAAGTTAAGAATGTCCAAAGCCCTTGATTTTGCAGGGAAGTGGAGTTTCTTTTATTTTTCTTGGCAAAGATTGAGAGAATCTTTCTCTAGAAAAAGCTTGAGAGAATCTTAACTTCAAATCTCAGTGAATTTATACTGACTACATTTTGGGGAGCAAAAGGTGTTTTCTTCTTTCCTTGTAGAAAAGGAAAAAAGAGGGGTAAATGTAAAGGTTTGGATTAAGCTGTCTTCCTTTTTCCACATAAAATGATCACACTGAAGATTCTGTCATCAATATGACAACAGGTAAGATCATACCTCTCTTCTTTTTTTTCCCCACTCTGGGCCCCTCCCATATGTTGAAGGGTTTTTTCCAAAACTAAGCAGTGATTTGATCTTAACACTTCCTTGTTTTAAGCAGGATGTGACAAAATGGAAGATCTCTAGGAATGGGAATCTTTGGAAAGTGCCTTTATGTCAGCTTTCCAGACACTAAGCTTTAATGAATTTTAAACTGTTTTTATTGTGTGTAACAAATATATATTTAATTTATTTATATTCCAATGAAAGGCTTCACATGGAAGTAAATATGGAAGATATTGAATGTTTTGGCATGTTGTTTGTTTTTTTTCATCCATAGTCTGAATCATGGAATTAAATTACTTGAAGTTTCTTTAAGGGAAAGGTATTTTTTGCAGCTTCACAGATACCTGTAAGAAGTATGCTTTTTAATCTAATCTTTGATCAATATCAAAATAACTTTTTTTATCTTCCAGAAAGCAAATCAGGAAAAAATTAACTCTTTCAAAAAAACATTTAAAAGGGAAGAGTATTTATATATTTTTAAAATGCATGTTTATAATAAAATTTTAAAAAGCCAAAACAACTTACTTTAATCTGAAACAAAATTACTTTCAAATTGGCTTTATTATTATAATGCTTTAGAGCAGTGGGTACTAAACTTCTTCCAGTCAGGCCTTGCTTTGGTTAGACTTGTGATCCCCAATACTAGACTAAAGAAATGTATGGGACTCAAGAGCCTCTTATAAGTAAATTTGGAAAACAACAGTTAATTCTTCTGTTCCCAGGAAGAGTGACATTTTCCCTCTGTTTTCTCCACAACAAGTCTTAGAAAGGTTATACCTCAAGGAACTATAATATATCCTCTCTTGCTTTGTGTGGCATGAAAATTTTCCTCAGCCATGGAAAACATAAAAATTTATTCCCTTTTTGCCCATAACTCTCTGCCTGCTGGTCTTTGTTCCAGGCATTGTACTCAATGAAGTCATTTAGACCAGAAACCTTAAGCTTTGTCCAGTATTTAACCAAAGTTTGAGTTAATCCTGGTTTGCCTTTACAGGTTCATGGACTTTATTCTGTACAGGACTGCATAACCCAATACATACTAGTACCTTTAATAAAGCTTCTATACTTTTACCTAAGCACTGATAAACTATAACCTATGATGTAATGATGTATTTTGTTGTTTCCTCTCACTATGTGTTGAGAAATTGAGACATAGAAATTATCTATTCTACTAAGGAAATCTGGATTACAATTGAGTGTGAATTGTTTCATTAAGTGTATATGTACTATTCAAAGCACAGGCCAAAGAAAAATGAATTTTTTGTTGTTCTTCCTTTTTATCTCATTTACCAAATGATATCAATGCAAGCTTTGTCTTCTCCATAACCTAATTTTTCCTAACTTTACATATACCTCCACTATACTGGTGCAGCTATAGGGTACTTCTGCTGACTCTGTAAGGGGAGAAAAAAACAAATTGCATCTTTTAACTGAAAGCAACAGCAGTTTTTGGTAGTACCAGCAGTCACTGGTAGTTGCTCTGTGAAATATCTTCAAAACTCTAATTTCCATGATTGCTTTCGTTGTTGAAACATTCTTCCTGAATGAAATACTTGATTAAATTGCCACATTTCTAATTTCTTAATTCAAGAACAGATTTCCCTTTAACATTGTGCTGCCAAGTAAAAGTACAGGTTGTCCAGAAGAGGAAGGAATAAGCCCTGCATATTGCCCCATGTTAGTGCCACAGAGGGACAAGACAATGAATGGTTTGTTTCTTTGTTTCCCCACTGTAGGAACAATGATGTAAAAAGGAATGTTATCCTTCTTCACTTAAAAAAAAAAAAAAATGGCAGATCATGCAGGGTCTTCAAAAGATACCATGGAAAATATTTTTGAACACAAAATCTTTTTCTAGGCTCATCTATGGGTCATGCTGATCTTTAGGAACCAGTATGAGTTGAGTCCCTTGCTGTGTGATTGCAGAACTTGCATTTGCAGCACAGGCTCATCAATGTCTGAGACCAGCAGGGCCTCTGCTCTTTCCTTGCTGCTGTTGTTGGTTGCTTGGAGAGGCAAAGAGCTCACATCAGGGTTACAGACAGAAACACTAAAACAGCAAAAGAAAAGCTAAACTATTGCACACTGAGAGGAAGGAGCAGTAGTTCTTCCTTACAGAAAGTGAGAAAGGGAAAATGTGGTTTTCCTCATCATGGCCCAGATGGAGTCAAGACAAGAGCTTTCCTAATCTGGAGCACAGGAAAAGGAGAGGGAGAGTGGGCTAGTCCAAGTGAAAACAAAATTAAGGGAAACCTTACTGCTTCCTGATGGGCCCCAGGAAACCACCCATGTGGGATGCCATAGGAAACACAGGTCAGGGCAAAGCCAGGCTGCAGGAGAGACCATGGGCACAGAGCGTCAAAACAGCAGCTTCCATTGAGCATTTTGTCACCAGAAATTGGCAGTGTCCAAAGCTGAGCACATAATGCATATTGGTCCAGTTCAACACGCCAAAATGGTTTAATCTGCACTAGATTATTTCCCAACCCTTGGAGTAGTAATATATTTTCACAGAAAATTAATTTTTTCTCTTAAAATAATTTTGAAAGGAAACTCCTTGTAATTCAAATGCTACGTGTATTTGAGTAGGAAATTCCTTTCTTTAAAACATTTTTATTTAAACTTTTGTTTTTTAATAGTCTTTCATCATAATATGTACGTGGCACCATGTGACTTTATTATTTGACTTAGATTGCAAGCCAGTCAACAAATGACAACTCTGCTTGTCCAGAGGTGAAGACACAGTGTGACATTTATCTGAGGTAGTCACCTTGGAAGTCTAGTCAATATAATCAGTGTCATCAATACTGTTGAGTAGATGATTAAAATGGGTTGGATACTCCTACCCTATTTCTCTCCTTCATATGAAAAGGTTTGCAGTTGATACACTCCACTTAGTGGTGGATTAAATACTCAATATTTAATCTGATGAAATGTCTTTTTTCCTTTTAATTAGAGATTCCAAAGCAGTTCTCACCCTATATTAATATAATACCAAAATAACAACACTCCTTGGTCTCTGAAACTACCTTGTGTCCTCCTGGGTGTCAGTGGTGTGGTTTGATGATACAGCACAGGTTTAAAATCTGTCCTGTGTCCTTCAGACTGAAGTGTTTTCTGCATCCCAGGGCATGAATGACCTGTTTTCAGCTCTGAAAGTGTTCATGTGTAGTGCTGTAGAGTTCAAAGTCAAGCCCTGTTTTTCCTGGGAAGCTTTACTCTCTTTGCTCCTGGCTGTCCTGTGAATCCAAGGGCTAGGTTTGCTGCTCCTCTGCCTTGGGATAAAGTGCTTGCAAACAGCCTCTTCAATGAGTGCTAGCTTAGGTATGCACTGCAATGCAATTTTTCTTTTCATAGTGTTTATTCGTGTCCATGTGTTTATCTTAGTATTTTACTGAAAGAACATAGATGGGCTGAAAGCATTCATAACCATAGCATCTGCTGTTCATACATATATGTATGTGCATACACACACAAAAATAATAGTACTGTATTACTTTGGTACAGTACAGATTCACTTTTTTTTTTTTTAAAGTCATCCACACACAGAAATGTACCAGGTTCTATTGCGAAATGATTTTAGGTTTCCAGCATTCATGTAATGCTATGGAAAAAGGAAGAAATAATTGAGAACTACTGAAAGTTTTGTGCCTTATTCTTCTTTTTTAAACCTTTCTTATTGCACAAGTAACCACAGAGTATTTGCTGCTGCAGCTGTTTCTCATGCATGATGTAATTGTTTGATTAAGCATTATTTGTTTGCATAGATCAGATTCTGTTATGACTGTGAATGCTCATTAAATCATGCCCAGTGCCACTCTGAGGCTGGGAGTTACAAAAGTTCATGGCATTGGTTTAACTCCAAAGCAGTGACCTAAATGGAAAAGGCTCCCATTGGTTCCCTTGCCATGTTTGTAAACAGTTTATAGCACTGTGTGCAGACAAAGATGGTTACATTAGCACTATGGATAAGCATAACTACCTAGTACAGTTAAAAAAAAAAAAATAAACATGATAGAGAAATATCTCTGCTTGTGATAAATTAATAGTTTAAAAATCTAGCAAAATGTTAACTTTTAGGTACATTACATTGTTCTTGCAAAACCTTTTTCTTCTTGAATACTGACCAAATACAAATTGTCTGCAACTTTGTGCATTTTTAATATGGCTGCTGATGTCTAGAATCATTCTAATTAAAATACACCACTTTCAAATGACATTCAATTGCTCATTGCAGAGAAATCCTGATACCATGCTGCCACACTGTCAGGATTTGACAGTCACAGTATTTATAGGCTGTGAAGAAGAAAATGGGCCCAGGACACAGCAAATAATGCTATCTGTGTCCTGTATTAATGCTTCTGGGCTCCAGAATAGTCACATGTGCTCCCTTGAAATGCATTAGCATGGCTAGGGCACTTGTTAGTCAGCATTAAGAAGGCTGTCATGTGAATCCAATTTTGTTCAGATTGCAGGAAAATACCGATTTGCCTGTCAAGAGAGAACTTTAAAAACCTGTCAAAGGAAATGGATGTGGAAACACTATAATGTACACAAAGTACATGTAAAAAGGCAGATCTTGACCTTTTACTCATCTGGGTTTTTTCAGAGTGTAAGCAGAGGGTACCCAATGGTTTTCACAAGCTCTTGGCAGAAATACTTTCTCACACAGCTCACGATTTCCTTGTGGAAGCCATGGCTGCAGTCAATGGCACATAGTAAGTGGGATGTAGAAAGCACTGCATGTGCTCATGAGCAACAAAAAAAATCTACAGGATTAAATGTATCTGGGGAAATATTTTTGTATCATTCAGACAACAAATCAAATTATGCTGATCACTTCTGTTGTGGTTGGGTTATTCCATATCTGCTACTAATCTGATACTATGTGTATCTTATTCTCTTAAGTTTTCTGCTCCCTTTCCAGCTATAACATACCTCCTTTTCATCTGACAGCAGTAGTGAAACACTGCTAAAACTTGTCATGTTCGCTCTTCTACCCTCTCCTACGAATTCCTTTTTCCACTAACAAGTGAAAATACTTTTGGGAGCTGTTGTAGCTGTTGTTCCCAAGCTGTGAATGAAGTCTCTGAAATGAAGTGTAAGTTTATTAATGGGGAAGGGCAGTGTGTCTTCCTGGTTATGTGATGAGGTCACTTCTGCTGCAGGCTGGGGTGAAGCTGCACTGAGGGGGCTCATCTGCGAAAATGGCAAGACCCCCCCTCCAAAGTCTCTTACCCATCACCCACAGGAGTAGGTATAGGATGATCTATATGGATATGAGGCTCGAGAATTTTGGCAGTGCTGTGTCTCTCCTTGCTGTTTGTTTGCAAGACAGATCTAGAAACCCGCAGCTAGAGAAACAAAAATTTGATTTTAATGATGTGTAAAACAAGTTCATTAAGAAGTTTTTAATCTTTTGAGATTTTTATTCTGATTTCTGGTCTACTTTCCTTTAACAGACAGATTTTTCTCCCTCTCCCTAGTGGTTTTTCATTCACAAACAGAAAAGTTCTTTGTTCTCTTCATCTAACCTAGAAAGATTTGAGAACTGGGCTTGTGCAAACCTCATGAAGTTCAACAAGGCCAAGTGAAAGGTCCTCTACCTGAGTCAAGACAATGCCAAGCACAAACACATGCTGGGCAGAGAATGGACTGAGACTAGACCTAGAGAGAAAGACTTGAGGATGTTTGTGGATGAAAAGATCAATATGACTCAGCAGTGTGCGCTTGCAGCCCAGAAAGCCAAAGGTGTCCTGGGCTGCATCAAGCACACCGTGGGCAGCAGGGTGAGGGAGGGCATTCTTCCCTTCTGTTCTGCTCCTGTGGGACCCCACCTGGAGTGCTGCATCCAGCTCAGGAGCCCCCAACACAAGAAACACATGAACCCATTGGAAAAAGTCCAGAGAGTGGGTGATGAAGCTGATCCAAGGGCTGGAGCCCCTCTCCTGTGAACACAGACTGAGAAAGGTGGGGCTGCTCAGCCTGGGGAAGAGAAGGCTCCAGGGAAACCTCAGAACAACTTCCAGTACATAAAGGGGGCTTAGAGGAGAGCTGGAGACGAACATTTCACAAGGACATGTAGTGATAGGACAAGAGGTAATGACTTTAAGCTGCAAGAGGGATTATTTAAATTAGATATAAGGGAGGTATTCTTTACTAGGAGAGTAATGAAGCACTGGAACAAGTTGCATGTTCCCATGCCTGGAGGTGTTCAAAGCCAGGATAGATGAGGCTTTAAACTGTTTTAGTGGAAAGTTCCCTGCCCATGGCAGGGTGGTTGGAACAAGGTGATCTTTAAGGGCCCTTCCAACCCAAATGTACCATGATTCTGTGATCTTTTAATTGGCATAAGATGTCCTGTGTATCCAAACTGGTGTACTGAAAAGATTCAATCTATTGCTGTACCTATTAATTTCAGCAGTCCTGCTAAGGAACCTTCCTGATGTGGTGCAGCACGTGCTGAATGTTGAACTGTCACAAGTGCATAGAACTGTGAGGGCAAATAAAGATGCTTCACAATGTTGGAAACTTTTTTAAAAATGACAGACATTAAACTGATGCTGCTGTGTTGAGTGGGGTGGACAAGTAAAGATAAGCCTCAAAAAAAGACACCCTTTTATCTGTAGGCTTTTTGCTCTTTCTGAGCTCATGATTTATGTCACCACAGTTTCTGTCAGTGGGTTCTCTAATCAAGGTGACACCGACACACTGGACCAACTACATATCAGGAGTTTCTCCACTTAATGAAATCCCCAAGTCCACTTAGATACCTGGACTCTTTACTGATGTCCTAACTACCTTAAAATGGTGTGAAAACTAGAAAACAGCCCTCTGGGAAATGCTGACAAGCAAAATAGAGCTATGGAGTCCTTCAGGCTAATTTCTGCTGGGGCTTAGTACTCAGTACAAGAAAATTCTGCGTAAAAAATGAATAAATACTCTTGAGGAAAAATAGCTTACTTAAACCAAGAGGCCTAGCACTCCTGAAGTGAGAGCATGCTGATAAAGTGATGTTGCATTTCCTAGTGGGTTCACATGAATAACCAGTCAATCAATCATGACTGGTTGTTTTCTCAATTTCTAATGTATCTGACTTGAGCTCTTTACCCACAGAATACAATTTTCTCTTTCTCTGTCTGATCCAATAACAGCTCGTGTGATAGATGCATATTCTGCTTGGATAAAATGAAGGGATGAGAATTGCAGGAGGATATTTGAAACCAATTTTTAGTAAAAGGTAGGAACCAGGACTATTTCTGGCTAATAGTGACAGCTTTGTCAAAGAACTAAAGTCTAATAGTTAAAGGACACACTAGGAACCTTAAACTCTTGAGTCTGCATTGACCCACTATATAGCCTTTGATTAATCATTAATTTCTCTTTGGCTTCACCATTATTCAGCAAACTAACACTGTAAATGTAGGAATGCAAACCTTTTTTTTTGCTCCATGTGGATTTTTTGAGGTTTTGTCTGGCTTAGTTTTTTCTTTGATGGGATGCATATCAGGATTACGTAGTCTTGTTAGAAAAAAGTGCATTTTTGGGGGGGAATATTATGACTGAACTATTTTTCCAGTTTACTGAGAGCCTAAGTTCCTCAAACTTTTTTAATTTCTCTGCCTCCTCTGTCCCTGATTTTTGGGAAAATATTGTGGACATTTGTCCTGTCTAAATACTTTAAAAGGGATATGGCCTTCATTAAATCCTTCATAACTTGCTATCTGTTATGATTTTATTTTCATTCATTCTCTTGGTTTCCATGACACCTCATCACTCCCCAACTTTGATCTGCATACTATGACAGGGCATATGACAACTATAGCTTAATGGAAATTTAACTGTTTAGAATGTGTCTCTCCTAATGGTCTGCCTGAATTTTAGTCTCTTTCCAGGCCAGAGAAGACCTTTTGTCTTCTTTCAGTGCATTTCTTGTTTCTTATGCAAAGAGAATTTGCATTTCCTTATATTTTATTAATTCTGTTCCTGAAAAAACTTTTCAATGTACCCTGCTGGTACTTCTTATTTATGGAATATCTTCAGTCACCCCCATTCAACTTCCTCTCTTCACCATTGAACTAATGTAGAAAACCCAGCATGTTTTCTCTCAAGTCATCAGAATGGCCAATCTCACATTTTTTAATATCTAGAGGCTGTCTGAAGCATCAGATCTTACCTTGAAATCTTGAAAACAGGAGATGATATCTACCCTAGTCTTCCTTTTTTTATTCTCATGGAGTTCTGCCTAGCAAACCTCTCTGGACAGTCCATAATCCAGGAACACCCTATGCAAGAATATTACACACACAAAGTTGTAAATCACACTGGCAGCTTCTGCTTGCTTTTTTTTGCTATTTGCTGGAGCCTATCTAAAATAAGACCATTGAAATCAAATAAGTAATTTGCTAACTTGGGATAAGACAATAATCTGGCTTCAGAAAATTCAGACACCTTTGTAACAAATGTATGATATGACTTCACCCAAGCAAAATAAACATGTCACACCCAGGGTTTTTTTCCCCTCCATCTTTTTTTTTTTTTTTTTTCAGATGTGGATTGTGTGGCTATTATTTGGCTGCAATATCAGTCTCAGAAGCCTCAGCTTTTTATCAATCAAGAAAATATGTGATATCTTTTTCTCTAGGATTGGGCAGTCACTTTTTTCCATGGTGTGAAATATTCTACAGTCCTTTTATTCTGGGCTGGTTAAAATCTGTCCTTTACTTACAACACTCTGTTTTGTCTGTACTCCTACTCAGAGGTATTTCACTAGCTTATCTCCTTTTATTATTGTTTAAGGAGAGCGTGTTTCCAGTTGCCAGCTGATAAAATAAGAAGTGAATGACAGCAACCTAAAATTTTATGAAAGAATTTGTTTTTTAAATTTAAATGTAGCTGGCGTCACTTATCTTCATATAGCTTCTGCCTGTGTGGAAAAATCTCTCTTTTTATAACAGCTTGTCAGCTGAATAATAGAATGGGGGGAGCCAACTTGAAAGACATGGCTGATTGGTGCAATTGAAAGGGGCTTTACAATTAGAGTTCTGGCAGAACACAAAAAAGAAATTGTCTGGCCATGAAGAACGGAGCCTACTTTAGAATTCCCTTTTCTCAGCCAGATAGCATGCATCACTGTTCATGCATTCTCTTGACATTGAATAGAGGACTTCAGAACTACCACCCCAAATTATCCCTTACTGTTTGGTTCTATTTGTGATATTTGTTTGGGGGAGGAAAAAAAAATCTCTATTACTGACTGTAATGGCATGTGGCTAAATTCCATTCCATTTATGCACTTAATCTCTTAAGCTTGTTTCCCCTCCTCCCCCCACCCCCCGATATTGCAACACACATTTTACTTTGATTAACTCTTTTTAGATTAGGGGGAAAAAATCCCAAGATTCTTCTTATTTTCATCTCCTCTCCCTTCCCTTCATTTTACTTCCTTTTCTGTCTGTCATTCCTCTTCCTCCCCTCCCCAATGGTTGTGTATGTGAATTGAAAGAGGAAGGAAGCCCTTGCAGGTGTGTTTTGGATTACAGTGGTAGAACAATAGGGCAACCTTCAATTAACTCCATACCTATTCACAGGGAATATTTGTTCCCTTGTCTCCAGCATTATTTAATATTTGAAACCATCTCCATCTACACAATGAGGCCGGTGACGAGAACAGCTTTTCAATTCCATTTGAACTCTTCTCTGCCACTCAATAATGCGCCAGGTTTTTTTATTTATTCTTAAATAATGATGCATATGAGTGTCTCTAGGCACAAAGGAATAACAGAATACATACAACAGTGAGCTATCTTTCACTGCCTTGAAGACAGTAGTGGGGGAGGGAGGGTAGGTGTTGGTAGTGGCATGCATTTGACTCCTTCCTACATGTAAAATCAACATGCTAAATATTTATTTTATATTTCCATGAATCTTACACATTTAAAAGCACTCCTGTCAAGGTAGCGTTCGTCATTTCTACACTATATCTTTAAAATTGCTGTTATATATAACAGCCACTGAAAGCTTAACAGTGACATTTCTTTCTGACTGAAATACTTGCTGTTTGTAGTTACAGAGCTGCTCATTAGGGCTATTTTTATCCTTTCTTTTAAAGAAGTACAGGAGAATGGGAAGTTCCCAAATCCAGGCAGTAGAAGAAGAAGGGGAAGGGAAGAGTCAGCCTCAGTTCTGCTCTTCTCTGTTTATCATGACCAAACCTATTTTATTCAGAAAATACATGTCCCAATACAGTGGTTTGGTTTGTTTTTATTTTGATGGTTTTTTTAAGGAGGAAAATCATGGATTATCCTAGCAAAAGTCAGTGGTTTTGTTGAAGGAAATATCACAGATCTATGAGCCACATCTATATTTGGGGCAAGGGGAAACAAATATTTAAAGTTTGGGGGGCAGGGGGGAAGGCAGGTGATGAAAAAGAAAATTTTCACATGAGAGAGAGAGAGTACATTTTTTTAAACAGTTCTCCTCATGAATTCTCATGACTTGCTGCAGCCCTTTAAAAGAGTGTGAGATGGCTGGAATTTTTGGCTATGTTCCCTGATCCTAACACTTCCTATGCAGCAAAGATTTGAGAGAGGTTTACCAGTACTTGAGTATTCAGATTATGCTATGGATCTTTTGTGGAAAGCCTTAAAGCTTTAGCATAATTTGAGGACAAGTCTGCATTTTGAATTGTGGCAACAATCAGACATTCATCTTTTACAGTTTTGAACTAGAGACAACATGATTTATCTGACAAGAGCCTCACAGAGAAAAGTATCTTATTATGGATGCGACTTAGCCTTGCTCCAGTGTCATGTTGAAGGCTTTCCCAATAAACACAGCTTTATATGAGTTAATAAATGAGAAAAAAAAAAAGTCACTTTAACTGGGAAGACAAAGGTGACACAAGTATTTGGTACATAACTTATTTTCACTTCTGCTGTTGCCTCGGTTCCTGATGTGGCTCACTTGAGGTAACCTGCAGGGCCATCTATTCTTGGTTTTATCTTTCTTTCACAATAGATGAAGTCAGTCTGAGACCAACTTCTAGGCCAGCTAAAAAGATGTAACTTTAATTACCTGGTGGCAGCATTCTTTACTGTGTCAGCTTTATGTTTGTTGTACCCAAAATAGCTCTGTCCCAGACTTTGAAAAGTTTGATCCCAGGAGATTTACTCTAAGGTCAGGATATTCACTCTCCACTCCCCTCTCCTTACTCCTTGGAATCTAGGTCAGCCCAAAGTGACAGAAATGCAGGCAACTGGAATTGCTACTCATTTTGCAAACTTGGGCTGGAGTGTGTAATGAAGGATGATTGTGCTACCTGGAGTGAGCAAGGGAATTTATCTCGGTGATATGTTATTCTCCTTGGTGCACAGCTCAGATTCCTTTGACTCACTTCACATTCTGAGTGCTTCCTATTGCTCTGTGCACTATCACTGGGCTGCCTTCACCTTTTCAAGCATCTTTTCTTAATGCAATAGTCTTGTAAAAAAATTATCCCCCGTGAAATGGAGAAGCAGGAAGGTACAATAACAAGTGAAAAATCCAAAGGCAAGTCTAAATCTTCCTTCAAACTCACCATGACAGTGACCTTTGCTCCCATCTGGAAGTCCGTGTCTCTTATCTACAAATGGTATTTCTCTGAAGGATGAGGGTGCTGTTTAACTGTATAAAGGTTTTCACTTAACATCGCTACTTTTATGCTGGAACTCATAGCAAACTTTAATCCTTCTGCAAAGCTTTAAATCCTTTCCCTCCCATGTAAATTTCTTCACAATTTAAGCTTTCCTTCCACAGGCAGAATTCATTTTTCTCTGTTTGTGAATCAGAAATAGTATTTCAGAGACCTTGAGAGGTCAGTTACTCCATTTTCTCCACCAGCTCAAGCTCAGCTCCTGACAGTGTCTTCAGGCTTTTAAAAACACATCAAATAATGAAGATACTGTAGTTTTCTTAAGAAATATATTTATAAAACTATCTTTAAAACTATAAAGTAGGTTTTTTATGTATCTTCCAAATCACTGCTGTTGCAGTCGACTTCAGTGAGGTGGTGCCTCCTCAGCCACACTCCTGCTGGGTCTGCATATGGGACCTGCAAGAGAGAGACAACCTGTGCTGTTCATCCCCATGGACAATCCCCTCTGAAGCTTAACTGGGTAGTCAGTTATGTGCCAAAGCTGCTAATGTGTTTACTTCTGTCAGTTTGGGCAGAAGCAGCAGGCTAAGGCACTTGGAAGTTGCTGGTGATGAATGGGAGTATCAAACCAGGTACAGTGAAGTTGGGCTTTCTCTCACCTGCTAATGTTTTGTGCCTGGCTTCACCTGAGGAGCTGTTTACATTTGCATCCTTGGAAGGTTAATGAAATAATTTTGTGTCAACAAAAAAAAATTAATTTGGTATACTTATGCACTTTAGATATACTTTAGATTTGGAGAAAAGCCTTATTTTTGTGAGTACACAAATAAACTCACTTTGTCACCATAATGCAAATAACTATTAATTATCATCATAATCAAAGGAAGTAAGATTCTTATTTTCACTGAAATAATTTATACTTCTGAATTCCAGGCACGGAACAGTTTCCAATAAATAATTTAGTCTATTTGTGTATCCTCCAAGTTTTGATCTCCTCTTCACAGATTCCTCTTCAACATCTTTGGGAAAGTTGTCAAGTTTTCTTATATTACACAGAGAACGAGTCAGACAATTGATCACATGAACATAAAGAGAAGTGGAAGGAAAGAATGGAAGTTCTCCCTCATTATTGTAATTTCTCACTAAAAAACCCTTCTCAATTCTGTTTATATATAACACAAGCATTACATCTGGGTGTATTAATACTGATTATAGTCTGAACTGTTTAAGGAATCTCGACCCAAAGTAGAACTTTGTCTGTCATTAATTTGAGTTACTGCCACTTGTGTCAGCACTATTTAAAAGGAATCAATGAAGGTTTCTGAAGAAAAAGCCTTGTCATCTACTCCCAAATGGACTAAATTAATTAAAATGTTGGAGCCAAATCTATGACATGTTTTATAAATTGTTACTTTTTATGGATTTGCTGCCGACATTGATTGGATTGAGAGGATGAGCTTTTCTAATAGGACAAAAAAGGAGATAAGCTTAGGTGGTTTTTTTTTTGTGTGTGTTTGANACATCTTTGGGAAAGTTGTCAAGTTTTCTTATATTACACAGAGAACGAGTCAGACAATTGATCACATGAACATAAAGAGAAGTGGAAGGAAAGAATGGAAGTTCTCCCTCATTATTGTAATTTCTCACTAAAAATCCCTTCTCAATTCTGTTTATATATAACACAAGCATTACATCTGGGTGTATTAATACTGATTATAGTCTGAACTGTTTAAGGAATCTCGACCCAAAGTAGAACTTTGTCTGTCATTAATTTGAGTTACTGCCACTTGTGTCAGCACTATTTAAAAGGAATCAATGAAGGTTTCTGAAGAAAAAGCCTTGTCATCTACTCCCAAATGGACTAAATTAATTAAAATGTTGGAGCCAAATCTATGACATGTTTTATAAATTGTTACTTTTTATGGATTTGCTGCCGACATTGATTGGATTGAGAGGATGAGCTTTTCTAATAGGACAAAAAAGGAGATA
>VZTT01020024.1:8978-41004 GCA_013400855.1 Buphagus erythrorhynchus | reverse complement strand
ATGTCTGGGTCAGTAATGTTTGTTGGTCACTGTGTTTTATTTGTGCTGTGAAATAGAAAGGCAGAAGACAGACCAAGTAAATGACAGCAGACTGGTTACTGACTTAATTTTCAACCTACTCTTTCTCTACATGAAGAGGTGGAATGCCAGCAGAAATACATGGACTGTCTGTGTCATCATTAGCCCATGGGCTAAATACAGCATCATCCCATGAGGTTGACTCACATAGCACAGACACTTGCAGGAGATGTACCCACACAAAAGAATAATTANCAATACTTTTCAAATGCTTTCAGGCAAGAAGGAAAAAGTTTAAGAAAGATTTCATCTAAGTGGTGACAGTAGCTCAATCCAAACTTCTTTATTTGCCTGCCACTAAGTTATTCTCAGCAACTTCGAAGTCTAGATCTAGTCTAGAGCCAGCTGTGCTAAAGCAAAGGCAAAACTGTGAAGGCAGCAACTTCTATGGAAATAATTCCACTCCTCTCAGAAGGGAGAAGGTAATGCACAGTAATTGCAATACCCACAAACAGCAAATCTTTAAAACTGTCAGTAGTCCAGAAATGTGTCACTTAGACCACTGTAATTATGGGAGAAAAGGTGACATTCAGGGCTGGAAAAAGAAACATGCTTGTGGTAGAGTCTTTTTATAGGAAAATGTCACCTGTTTAAAAGCTGTTCAGAATTTTGGCAAGTTAGAAATAATCATGGCTGACATTACTTGGCAAAGAGCAGATGAAAAGATCAAAACTGGATAATAGATAAAAGCAATCCAGCCCATGGCTCCATCTTTCAATGTATAATGGCAGCAGCAATGTCAAACACTCCAAAACCTGACAACCGATGCGGTATGAGCAGGTATGAAAGCAGGGAGAAAATGCCCAGGGGCAAAAAAAATCCCCAACAAACCACACAGGCAATTTGAAGAAGAGAACAATGCATCTCATCCAATTAGAAAGATATGTGCATATGCATAAATATTATTTATTTGCTTAGTTTTGGTGGGGTATTAAATGTTAGCAGCTAAGATGTAGTAAGACTTCTGGTTGCTTACCTCTGCAATGTTAATCTTCATCCTTTCCTCTTGTATGATGTATCACATTAATGAAAGCAAGCTTCCAACCTCTGAAAAGCAGGTAAATCCAGGTCTTATAAAGCCTGTCTAACAGAGAGGCCAAATTTAAGTTGTAAGTTTGTACAAAAATTATGATTTCAGATTTCTATCCAAATAACAGTTTTTAAATAGAATTATATCTGCACAGTTTCCTAGAATGCCTTTTTTTGATGATTTTGGTGGGCAAGGTCAAAGGAGATGTTCTTATAAAGGTTCTGATCCACACAACTCTAATATTAATTTCACCTTGCATTGCCACCAGGGTTAGGCTCTGCAGATTTAGCACTGGCACTGAAACAAGAGGTTTGGAGCTCTAGTAACCAGTCAGGAGAAGGCAGTTTTCCCAGTGATGAAGACAGATGGTCAGAAGGAAGTCGAAGGAATGAGGTATTTTAATGATGTCTCACTTTTGCACTCAGTTCTAATATTTTGTTTTTAGATAATCATCAATTTCACTTTAATTTTTTTTTGCCATAATACCAAGTTTGGACTTGTGATACAGAGCCTCAGTTGACTCAGAAAGTCTGATTATTCAATTTGTGGGTATTTTAATTCTAGTTTACCAATAATGCAAAATTAATCTTAACATCCAGCTACAGATGTCACATCAACTTTTACAGGGGGAAAGGTTTTTTCCTGTTTTTTGAGTATTTCTAAAATGTTTGGAAAATCCTTTTGTTTAATGAAGAAAAACATGACAGTAACTTATCCACTCTACTAAAAGGTGCTTGAGAAAGCAGCTACAAAATATTAAGTAGTTGTTTATGGCTACAGTTACCTTTCTGTGTTGAATAGAATGGATCAGCCCTCTGTAACACATCCTGGAAAAAAAGCCCCTCTGAAAAGGGAGCCCTGGCTAGGTGGGAGCTAAGATGCAGGAAAACAGGACATTAAGGAATGTGCAATGCTTGGTGCTGAAATGGTTTACTTTGTGTATGTGTGCTTATTTGTTTGGTTGGAGTTTTAGTTAATGATAAAAAAAACCAAACAAAAAACTAATTTGTGACTAGCTCTTGCCTTTGCATTTATTTGCATTCCTGGGACTTGGGGAAGGGCTGGCATTTCCTTTAACAACAGAGCTCAGCACCATCTGATGGAGCCTCTCAGCTGAATCTCCAGATGCTGAACACAGCTCCCTCTTGTTATGGTACTCTGGAAATCTATGGTGCTGTCAGAGCAGTGCAAGTTTTGATCTGCAGCCATCCAGGTGATGGAAAGCTTGTCTGAAACTTCTCTTAAAGCCTCTTCCACAAGTGAAGCACATTTGTAAGGAGGACCGTAAGTAGAAATTGGATACTGACAGTACTGAGTCCTGGATGATTGGAGTCAATCTATATTTTCCATAGATTTTATTGTGTCTCAGGTATTCCTCGAATTTCAGGGAACTAAGTTTTAGCTAGCAATAGCAACTCTTTCCTGATTTTTGTGACAGTTTTAAAAGATTTTTTTTCAACAAGAATTTATCCAACAACCATGATTATGGTCACATCAAACACCTACCAACATCTACTGAGCTAACGAAACAGGAGGGTTTCTTGGGAATGAAATGGCTCCATGACAATAGAAGGAACACCTTTTAACACCACCTCCACTATCACACTTCATCACTAGAAACTATCTTTCCTGAATTCTTACTCCTCTCACGGGCCCAAATGGATGTATAAGGAAGGAAAGAGAGAGAGAAAAATCAAAGTGATGTTGCCATGAGAACCAAGGGGCTACAGAGATAACAGGAAGTCAACATTTTCTGGAACTAGAATATGAGTATTATCACTTCATTAATAATTGAACATTTATGACACAAAAGACATATCACTTACTTCCCAACCTCAACGTCCTACTATGGCATGTCACACTTCTATGTCCTTGCCCATACCCTGATTCCTGCAACACCTACATAAATGTTTAATTCCACTAACATATAGAATCTTCACGGGTCCACCACTGAAAAACATCTCAAGGAAGCGGAGGCAAGTGTTTGTGCCAGGACTTAAAACTTTTGTCTTTAGGTACACTCCACTGTTGCATGTGAATCACCACGCTTGGTGCACAGCAAACACAATGATGGCAGCAGGACAAAACTGGAAAGGTGGGAGAAGTGAGAGTTCAGCAGATTCTGTGAAAAGAAAACTGCAGAATTTAAAATGAGCTTGCTCACTGTCTGTAGGATGCTATTCCACCTGGAAATAATGAAAGAGACTCAGAACTACAGCTCCACCAAGAGCAGTGCCTGAATAGTTCTGTGCTGCACCCACAGATCTACCAGAGTCAAAGACATCTCTCTGCTCAAGAATGTTTCAAGTAAACTTAAACCAGTGGAAGTGAAGAGTCAAAGGGTTGTGTATTACAGCTAAAATATTGCACGTCCTCAGGCTGGAAGTTAGGAGACCTGAAGTTTTAGGTTAAACTTGAATGCTGTCACTGATGTAAAATTAATGCAGAGGGTGTGGGGGAAAAGCCGGTAGGAAGTCCTGGAACATAAAGAGATACACCTTTAGCATTCAGTTTGCATTAGCCTTTTTCTGTTCAGCTGGCCATGTATCTTGCTTAGAGTAACCTTTTTTTGCCCAGCTCCACCCTCATTCAAATCTGTGCAAATGCTATCATTAAAAGTTCATCAGGGTACATGGGTGCATACAAGGTTTTCATTACGGGTCATCTGCTTGCTTTCTGTGAAGCTATTTAGGTACTTATACTCAATTGTATTCTTAAAAACACTCAGAGTCAACCCCTAAGTCAATTTTCTTTTGTCTTCTTCCAACCAATGTCATGGATGTATTCCTTCCTTTGACTACTTGTCTGCCCTTTAAAGTCACCATCCCTGCCTGTAGTGCTCTAAAATGTCTGCATACTCACTAGCATTTCTCTGTAGATTTTCTTCCCCCTATTTTGTCTGAATTCATTCTCTTGTCTAATGTCATACAGTTCTCTTCACTTGTTTCCTCTGCACTGGACCATAAGTAGCATCTGATGTTTTTTCTCCTACTTTTGAAACAGTGTCCCTGGCCTCTGTCTTCATTCAAGTAGCCTTTCAATGCCTTTTGACCATCATTATTATTTTCCACATTTCAGTTCTTCATAAAAAGGCAAGAAAATGAAAAACAACATGATGCAAGAGTGTACCAGAAGTGCTGAGACTCTTCAGAAAATTCAATTATCTTTTATTCTTAGAAATAATCAGTGTACTAAAATCACTGATATTTTTCAGGGTCTATTTAAAATTATAATTTGATAATATAGATTTTGAGGTAGCAGATCCCACTTGATGAATAACAGCTTCCAAGTTCTGCATTGCCTTACCTGAAGAATTGAAGTCACAAACCTCCTCAGAATGCACCCGAAAACCACAGAAGATAAATGCCATGAAGTGTAGAAAAACAGGCAGAAGACTCGAGAACAGAGCTTCTCCAAGAGAGGACTCTCTAAGTCCTGGCTATGTGATGGCTTTGGCTAAGGTTAACTCTGCACTGAAGACTGCAGTGCTGGCTTAGCTCCTGGAAGTGGTCCTGCCCCAGGAGGTCGAAGTCCCCTGTGGGCAAGATCACTGTGCCCCTCTGTTCAGTCCTGCGCTGTGCCTGAGCTGTTTGGTTTCAAGTTTGTAGCCCTGCACAGTAGACACACACCATGGAGGCACAAATAGTTCTGATCTGATCAAGGGAATACTTGTTGGGTGCAATGATAGGAAATACAATCAGCAACTTCTCCCATTTTTGACAATTCATCAATTGTGCAGAAAGAAACCATTACAGTAATTTTGAAGCCAAAGAAGTAGGGCAGAAAGGCTTCTCCACACTTTTGTGATCAAGTTGGCATGCAACCTCCACTTAAATCTCTTTCATCTTTCATCTTTTATAAAAGAATTGACTGTAGTCTGCTCAGATGCCTACACGTGCTTATCCTGGAGTCCCTAGGGGATTTCACAAGAGGACTTCCCAGTGTCCCTGTGCACAAACTGAATGCATTTCTCAGTTGATGCCCCCGAAGTTTTATGCGCAAGAATTTCTGGTAATTCACAAAAAAGCAATTGTAACATTAGTTTTGAAAGAAATAACTTGCACTGGACTCTAACTATGTTTGTTAATTTTTCTACCAGCAGTTAGTATGGACCTTCAGCAAGGTTAATTTCTCTTGCCAAAAAGAACATGGATGCTCTGTGACAGCCTTTCTAGCCCAAACTAAATTCTTCAGAAATGCTGGTCTAAACCTCTAAAAAAATATTTCATAATAATAAAAAATGCTCTGAGCATTTTACTTCCAGCAGGACAGAATAACCTTTTATGTGAAAACCATGTCCTGGATCTGTCCACCTATTCTCCCTGCAAAACATTTTCTAATCATGCTGTTAAAGGGGATGAACATATTTTAGAATATTAAAATTTGATTTTGCAAAGACAAATTTCAATATTAAAACACCTATAATGACTCTTAGATTAAGCTTTTCTGATATACTTAATACCCAAGCTAAATAACTAATCCACAGAGAACAGGAGGTGGACTCAGCAGCTGAGAAAGATTACAATTTTAGGACATACTGTAGAGGACACAGGGAAATGCAATCTCATCATTTTCTTAACATTATTCACTATATATTGGTTAGTCAAAACCACCTGGCATATAAATCCAAAAAAACCCAACATCCTGCATTCACACTGAAATTGTCTCATAGGCCTGAGACGTGCCTAGTACACAACTGCAGCTGTGTAGTTTTATCCTTCAGAGAAGAGGCAGAAACCACTGTGTGAACTGTATTTCATTCAGTGGTCTGTTTAGCAAAGCACAGGTACTGCTCAGCTTGGATATGTAGCCCGGAGGGAGAGTTACTCTCAAGGAAGAGCTGATCAATCACAAAATAAGTGGAACACAGTTATCATTAATCACAGGTGAAAAAATAAGTGCATGATTACTAAGACAAAAGATTTGGCTAAGGTTCCTAAAAATATTTCACTATTTTTACAGCAGCAAGGTGTCAAAGCAGAAGAAATGGAAACAGCATTACAGAAAGTCCTTTATCTCAAAGTAAAGTAATTTTTTATTTATTACTGGATTTGTTATACTTTTATGTGGACCAGGAAAGATTGTAATGACCGATCCACAATATAATATGTATCAAAAAATAAGAATTTGCCAAAGTATTCAAATCAATGTACAAGCATGCATCTGTACAGACAGACATTTTATTAATGTACACACACTCTGTTATGTTCACTGATGTCCACATTAATGTGTTATAGTTGTTCATTAATGCCTAAAATTATGCCTTGGGTTTTAGCTTTTATATGTGCATATGCACATGGCAGAGAGGGGAACATTCCCACATGCAACATGTGAACTGTTGCAGGGAGCAAACTCCTCTTGAAAACAATCTACCTGAGAGACACTATTTTTCACATATAGTATAGAACATACAAACATAGATGGAAAAACATAGCTAAAATGCCAATTTTCTTCACTTTCTTCCACCTAACTCAACAAAATATAAGTTTTTATTAGGCTGTGATTTATTTAATAAATATTGTAAGTTCTTATATTTCCTCAGGTATGTCTATATGCAGGAAAATAAAGCTAATTTAATTTAATGATTTGTAGGCAGATTAACTCATGAACAGTTAAGTTATATTTTACATGTATTTTTCAACAGTCTGCAAAAAATTAAAATGAAAAAGGATGAAGGTTTATATTTTAAAGGGTTTTTAAAATGAATTTTTTCATAAATTACTTTTCTCCTAGCTGAAAATGGTTTAACAGTAACCAGATCTTTACAGAAAAACACACAGAAATAATAAATAACACACAGAAATAATAAAAAAAAAAGAATCAGAATCATTTTACCTCAATAAAAAAAAACTCCTTATATTACAAAGAACCTATTGCTCTCACTAGGACCAAAATATAAAGTAAGATTTAAGAACACTTCAGAAGTTGCCTGTAACTCTCTTTGTAATTATCAAGTGGTTCAAATGATGAAATGTTGTGTTAGCTGCAATAGGCTATATATTCCAGCTATGTGACAGGTTTTTCTTTCCAGCCAGCAAAGAAAATTCATTATCTATGCCACAGGAGTAAAGCTAAATCCTTAATTTTAAAGAAGGAATATGAAGGTTACTTGAACACCTTTGCTTTCTAAAACCACCGATATGTCATTTATATTCTCTAGAAGGAGAGAATTTGTGTACAAAAAAAAAAGTCTCTGTAAAAGAGCAATGTTTCTAATATTTAGCATATCTATATCTCAGCACATTTTTAACCTGAACTACTATCTGCTCCCTTAGGCACCTATATGGGGAAAACAAATTGAAGCAGGCAGGAAATAATGGGACCGATTCTTAAACATGAGCAGGATGGGACCTAATGTGTTGTTAGCTGAAGGAGAAGGAACATGGTCTTTTTCATGTGCCTCTTAATACAGACATCTCTTCAGCTTTGCAGTAAAGATGTTGTCTTTGAGGAATTTCTGTCATGAGGAATTTCTGGATATTTTTCCCCAAATGGGATAGGACCTCTTGCCTTGCCAGAGTAGAGTGGGACAGAAAATTTAATTCTGTGCACCGGCCTATCCTGGGAAGCACAGCAAGCAGGCTGAGCTTTTTTGATGTCCACTTGTTGACACTGACCTGCTCAAATCTGTGGCAGAATATCTCAGAGAGATGACGTGTGTCCTAACCTCGGCATGCTGTCACAAACCACTTGGCGCCATGCAACACACAGAGGGAGGACTGCACTGGGGAGCAGCGTAGGTGCTGGGGAAACAGCAGTGAACTAAACTGCTCTTTCTCACAGAGGAGACCCTGAAAGGCATGGTTTTTAAGCACCAGGTTTGGAAATTATTCTGGCTCTGCAACACAGGCGATGTGCTTGCACATTGGGGATGCTGGGCTGGGTGATTGCTGGGTGAGAGAAAGGAAACCAGTGAAAGTGAACCACAAGGCTCCTTCCTGCAAGTCCCTGCTTTATGTTTATTTTGATGAAATAACTGTATTGCAGCATTTTTAATCAATCAAAATTATCATCCTACTTTGTCACCAAAATAGCACAACAGATAATTGATCTGCTGATCCAAAACAGCACAACCCCAGCAGTATGCTTGCGTTAATTCACGAGGGTTTTTTTAATGAATTTGAGAAGCTATCTATATACCTACACAAAGGTCTTATTTTATTATTAACTGCAGTAATTTCATACTGGAACCCTAATATTACAGTGCAATTTAGTTGAAACTGTTGAACTTGTGAACTGTTAACAATACAAATAACACAATAATAGCGAAGAATCCAAACACTTAGCAGCAGCAAACTAATAATCAGTAACACTTTCATGCCAAATAAGCTACCAGGGAATTAATAATTTCGCCTCCCTCACCGCAGCACCACTGGTGTTTCAAGACATTTCCCCTCTGAGGAAAGAAGCTGGCTTGTGCCCCAGCCCAAAGCCAGGGTGGGTGTCTCCTGTGGGCAAAGGCATGTTTGGTGGTGCCCCCAAATGTTTTCCACCCTCCTCCCCCTCTTGACGGTGAACACAGGCTGTGGGTCACCAGCCCTGTCCCAGGCTATGCAAACAAGATACATTTCCAGCACCTCACCCTCATGAGGTGATTTGCCTCATGAAGGTAAGGAGCCAAGAGGTAAATAAATCGGTCTGTTGAGCCAGGCCTTGCCTGTACACACCTGTATCAACAAGGATGCAAGCACAATTATCTTACCTTAATGAACTTAATCTTTAATTTCACAGCTTGGCCCTTATGCTCAGCCTCTTAACAAAGGAGCTGAACTGTTTTAGTCCATATGACCACCCTTCCTCCAACAGCTGTGGAAACTTAAAGCCACGACAAGGATTTTTGCCCCTTGTGAAACTGTCAAAAGCAATAAATATTTTTCTTTTTTTCCATCATTAGACCCCGTTAAGAAAGCCTGGCCATTGTCCACTGTAATTCCCAGCGCTCACGGGGCAGGAGCTTTATTGTCCCAAATGAATCCTGAAGTGTGAACAATGCGGGGGAAAGCGGCCACCCTTTTCGGCAGGGTGTAGCCGCGAGGAATGCGGCGCTTCCCCACGGACGGCTCCGCCAAAAGAGCACTTGTGTTTTTTAACACTGGCCTTTCAGGAGGATGCTCGAGTTAAGGCATTGTGGCCCACTGTAAATAGATGCACTCGCCAGAATGGGGCTTCGTCATCCCTAATTAGGGAAGTAACTCCAGAGAGACAGCATGTCACTTGCAAGACTGGGCTCATTGTTGGGTTTGTGCGCGTCCCCACAATGTGAGGTAATTGGAGTTGTACCTTTTAGAAAGCTGCTAATTTCACATAGGAAGTGCTAACAAGACCTTTGTGTGCCATGTTTTCCTTCGTCCTTTCTAAGGAAGTTACAGAGCTCGAGTACTGGGAATGGCTGGGCCAAGGCCTGCCGGAGGAGGCTGCGGTAATGAACCACTTCAGCCCCCCGCCAGAAAAAGGAGGCCTAATTTTCGGGCCTGAGAAGACGAGGACGGACAAAAGGTTCTGTTTAAGCTTATTATACAAGACATTCTCAGTGCCTACACAGCTTTCCTCGAAATGACCCTCTCAAAATAAGTGCATCAAGTTTGAGCAAATAGAAACATGCAACTTTCGAGGCTGGGGGTTATAGTTTTCTTTACAAAGCCATTTATATAATGTAAGCCGCAATTAGCGCGGAACGGAGCAACAAGATCTAGCGAGGAAAGTTCCCCTGACAAAGGACAGAAATTAGGGGAATAAGTAACAGTTAAATATTGGCTTTGGATAACTGGCTGAAAAGGCCTTTCAAATCAGATGTAGATATAGAAAAATAAAATAATTCTACTCCAAATATCTTTTGCCACAAAGTTTGGCTTTTAAATCGCTGACTGGTTGATTCCACTGATTTCAAATTATCTAGATAGAACGAATCTGGCCCTAAAAGATAAAAAAAAAAAGGAAAAACTGAAAAGCCTCTCAGCTTTTAAGCCTGACAATATCAGCAAAACGTCCATAGGAATTACATATAAAAATTCAAACAGTAATGAAACAAATTACTACTTACAGTATGAAAAGTCTGCAAAAGCTTTTTATAGACTTGAAATGCAGAAGTTATATAAACTACTCAGTGAAAAGAATTAGAAAACGACCTTTGCAGATCGGGGGCAAAAATGAACAGTCTTCAGGGGAAAAAAAATTCACTGTTAACAATGGCTTTTAATGCCATTTTGCTTCCCTCATTTATCTAATAATCATGGCAAGGTTAGGGTAAACAATGAACAGTATGTTTTCACATATTCCACCTTTAGCGTCCTCCATATGAATTTCTAAAACACTTAAGAGAATAGATACATAAACCTGTGACCTTCAAATGAGCTTTTTGCTACTTCCAACATTTTGAATAAAAAAGGTCAGAAAATTGAACCGCTTTTGCGCAGTAATGAATTCCATTCTGTTGGGTAAACAAAGCTAAATTTTAAAACATGGACCTGACATCTCTATAGCTCAAGAAGCTATTTTCTTCTTTGGGCACAGGGGGGGAAGGGTGAGGAATGCAAGCACTCCACCAGCCACCCCCTAAATCACTGCAGCATCCACCAAGGAAAGAAGGAGGAGGAGGAGGAGACAAAAATATTTGGTTTTATTCAGTGAACAGCCATGATTTCCAAGGCCAGTGCAACACAAATGTTGGATTTTTAAGACTTTTTTTTGCTCCACCTCTCCCCCCTCAGTGAATAATTGATCCAGTCCACACAAAAAAGAAGCCAGCGCTACCCTCATCAAGCCAGCTCTTACTGATGAGGGCCTCCAAAAGTTACTTCAATTTCCGCCGTGCTTTTGTCCGTGAGTTGTCTTGGCTGAAAGGCCCGGTTAGGTATTGTTGCAAAAAAAGTCTGTGCTCACGTTTATTCCCCCCCTCTAATTCATACTCCGCATTGTGGGGTTTTGCTATTCAGGGACTGATTGGACAACAGCCCAAAGAATGGCCCCAGTGATTAGGCTCTCAGCATGGGTCTGGATTGTGGGTATAAACCCAGGGCTGGGGCTTGAATTCATGGCCGCTTTCTGCTTCCTCCTAGCGCCTCCCGCTCCCAATATTTTCTGCATCCTTTGCTGCAGGTAATGCATTCCTTCATAACAGGAAATGGAATCCGTATAATTAGTCAGCACAGTAGCGTGTGAGCCCTTGAAAGTCCCGGGGTTGTGCCCTGGGAAGCAGTCGCGCTTTGGAATTGATAGGAACTCGCGGGATTTTGGTCAGGGTGGGATAATACCAAACCCCGAGTATTGTCATGACAAGGTATTCATCCTGCTTGACAAAGGAAACTTTTCTGCCGTCCCCCCAGGGGCATGCAGGGGCGATGCTGGACACAAATTTGTTTGTTTAGAAGTGGAGGTATGGCTTGCCCAGCCCACGGCCGTTCCCAAAGGCCGGGCCTGAGCCCATCCCTGCCTGCTGCACCGCGCCATCCCGCTTCCCACTTTGCTTTACGTTTGAAAGTATGGCAGCTGCGCAAAGCAAGAAGTGTACAGATGTCAGTCTGCGTCTTACATGTCAGTAACTGGAATTAATTTACATTTATTTGCCAATTGTTTTATATCATTTTATGACAATGTGCTGCATAATATAATTTAAATCTTTAATGTACAACTAATTCTCTACCATTAATTTGTCAACATGATTACTGGATATGCCACCAGTAAAAGCTGGATGACTTGAAATATGTAGAAGGCATTCCTGTAGCTTTAAAAGAGGTTTGTATCTGAAATGACAAAGGTTTACAGAACTTTTTTTGGTCTGTCTGTAATTTTATGAAAACTACAATTTCAATGTAATTTTGCAAACTGAATTATTCCAAATCTCAGTCTGAAATAAAATCAAATGTCTAATATATTAATTAGCCCAGGGAGAGAGTCCCAACAGTATTGTAAGAAGCAAAATGATAGTTTGCTTCCTAAGAAACACAGCCTTCATCGTGACAAATCCTGGCTGATAGGAGTTTAAACTGTCTCCCTGCCAATAGTATTTTATTTGGGCAGAGCAGTAATCTTTTTGGCTATGTTCTGGAATTGAAAAGTGGCTCGTAACAAGAGCAGGTTGCAAATTTTTTGACAAAAAATTGAGAAAATGGTGATTTGTTGAAAGTTGTCCTGGATGTGTACAGCAGGAGCTACAGCAGGGAAGGTTTCTCGGGGTAGAACTGCTGATTAAAAAAATGGAGAGGGAAAAGGAGAGAAGGAATGAAGGAAAGAGGGAGAGAGGGAAAGAGAAAGAGGGGTTTTTTTCTGCCTCCCAGCCCTCCCCCCCAGCTGCCGGGAGGCAGGAGGTCAGGGCACTCTCCAGGGATGTGGGAGAGCCAGTTTCAATTAGCTCAGCAATGTGCTTGTGAGGGGGAATTCAGAGCACATCACCTCTTTGCTTTCAGGGGGGTCTGGCCCCCATTTCTCCTGCAGCTCTGAGACACGACCCTGCTGCTTCTCCCCGTCTATCAAAAACTCAATGTGTATGTGCTTCCCTCAAAAAAACTAATTCAGGTGGGCTCCATGCAGCTCATTGGGGATCTGAGTGGACAAAAACCTACAATCACACTAACATTGGTCCAGGACCACGGTACAGATGAATATGCCGGGGAAACAATGAATAAAACGAATTGAAACACAGCAATTAATTTCGGGGGAATAATTTGCTAAAGGAACATTTCACATTCTCACACTGCTCTTTTTAAAGCTCAGCTTCCTGCCTCTCCTCCTCACGCTTCTCTACCTTTTGGGTATCTCACAGGAGCTGTATGAGTCACCAGAACCGTGGAAAAATCTAGCAATTTCTTTCCTTTAAAAAAAAAAAGGGCTTGATTAAAAATTAAAATAGGGGAAAAAAAGAGAAGATATTCACTGAAAAAGAAGTGTTTAGACAAAGCCTGTCTGCTTCAATTTCCCAGCTACATAAGCTCCCTTGCCCTGAGAGTGACAGTAGATTCCATAAATTAACTGAAAATCCCTCTTCTCAAGAGCCTAAGTTATCTCTTCTTTGCCTGCAGCTCTGATTTAGAATAGGCGCTCGTTTGTTTACTGTTTTAATTAATGCTCCTTTTCAGTGTGGAATAGGGGAAGGGAAATGAACTGACTTGATAAACAGGTGTAGCTGTTGTGTGTTATATTTGGGATCATTCAGGACTTGCAACAGATTAATCAGGCTTGACTGGACGTGAACCTCCTAGCAGAAAAGGTAGATCAACTCTGCTGGATGCCCAGTAGGTGAGTATTATTTTAACTGCTAGCCTGTGATAGGAAGGGCTTAGAAGGACAGTCATCAGTGGAGAATATCTCTCTGTTTTCACCCAGGAAAGGAGTCTGATTCTTTCCCCCACTGCTTAACAGTTAAGGAGACCTTGACAATATAAGCCACTTTTCATCCCTCCTCTGCTTCCCCTTCTAACCTCACTGCCTCATATTCAAGGGGAAAGAAACAAATCATCCCATTATTTTAAAAACATTTAAGTGTCACATTGGGGAAAATGCTCGCCTAGGTTAACTATGAATGATTGAAGATTTTTTTTTCTAAATGCAATATAAGTGTAATAACAGTTTAAGTGTCATGCTACACTGTGTATTGCCTTTGCACCCCGTGTAATGCCTAGCACACTCAGAGCAGAAAATGATCTTAAATCAGTCTTTTCTCAAAGAGAGTTTGAATTCTTAGCCTCAAAGCAGAATAATAGTTGAGCTTAGGTTTCTTCATTATGAAGCAGCAAAGAAATTGCGTGATTTAACTGCATCACAGCAGTAAAGCATTGTTCAGCTTATGAGTATCAAATTCCAGAAGAGACTGCATCTCTTGCTTTCCAAATAAAGTAACATCTAAAAATATATTCCTTTACACCACATTTTTTTCTTGGCTTAGACAATTAATACGTGCACAGAAAGCAACATCACATTAAAAATAAGTGAAGAGGAACTAGGGAGTATCCATTTATAATATCATCCAGCTGACCTTGCCAGACTGAGGCAATGTGAGGATGTTGCACAACAAACCAGGCAAGTGCTTTAATTTTAACTGCATTATATTAAACTACCTAGAGTTTATGGCTGTCAAATGGGACCGTACTCACTCATGTCTCTTGCCAGCAGACTGACTGAAAACCAGCTTTGGTGTCAGCTGTGAAGACAGATGCTCACCCACCTTCTTGGGAAAAGATACTCTGAACACAAATGTCCTATGTCCTCACTTCACTGTCCTCACAAATATAGGGCTAGATCTGGCTTTCCTTACACTGTGTCCATCAGGTGTATAGGTCCTGGAGTCAAAGACATTCAGTATATGACACAGGCAATCTTCTGTTATACCAAGACTTCTAATTTTACCCTACCATCACAATTTTAGCAGACTGCCCGAAGGGAGGGTGATTAGATATGGGATGGAAAGGAAGGATAACAGTCCTGCTGGAACGTTCTTAGCATTTTACTGACCTCCAAATACTCCCAGACATGCAAGGAGCTTTGATATATTTTAAAAATCTCAGATAAATGTCCTGTTCAAAGATAGCCTCTAATATCTTGCTACAACCATCAGCTTGGGCTCCATGATGGCAGCTGATAGCCTAGCAATACCTACCATGCCATAATAAATAATTTATCTTATCTTGTTCATAGAGGTCTGAATGCTCCCCTACCAAGATAAAAAACAGCTCAACAAGGTCTGCAAGGAAAACATTTTGGAGTTATTGCTGCATTCTCCTCTCATGAGATTTACAGCCTCACAAAGCGGGAATTTTCAGTCTTCTAAACAGCATGGATGGAGGCCTGCAGTAGCATTTATTCACATACCAGATTAAGGAAGGTTTTGACAAAGCTAGGCCAAGGAAACCACAACCCAGCCTATGGATCCTGAGAAATCCTCCCTGCAAATCTGGTTGGAAGATGCCTTGTTTTCCTAACAAGGTATACTGTACCTGATCATCAACATGCATGTTTGGAACCAGTCAAATGCACTTCGCAAAACCAGTATTAGACTTGTGGGAAATCTACAAAAACCCAGATCCCAAACCCAATAGTAACAAATAGTCAAGTTTCTGAAGAGAAGGCCAGTGCCAGCTGCCACACCTCACCCTGGACAGAAGTGTGCATGTGCTGGAGCAGGAATATATTTCAGTGCATTTCTCTGCTTCTGCCTCCCTCAAACACTCAGTGAGAAAACATCAGTGGGCAACTTCTGTGATCTGAATTGCCACTGTTCTGGACTTCTCCTGAGTATCCTTTGACAAAACACAGGCTCATCCCATATAGGAGCACCCATCCTGTGATTCTAAGCCAAGTAAGGGTAACCATAATCCTGATCTTCAGTTTTAGGTCACAGCTAACTCATATATGAAACAAATTACTTACAAACAAAACACAGGAATCTGAAAATTAAGAATTGAGAAAAGACACCACAAAAATGAAAATTTATTCCAAGAACTTTTTGTGGATCTTTCTGAATCAATGAGAACTGTATTTTACCAGTTACTTAAATTTGCAGTATGAGAAATAGCCAGTACTTGAAGCATGTGACAGAAAACTAGGAACTCCTAAGCCAACATGCACCAACACCTGGTATTGTCCTATCCCCTTTTTTGCATGCAAAAGCAAAATTTTTCTGCCAAGTCTTTATTTTATCTCATGAAATAGCATAGAGCTGTAGGCAAATGAGAGAAGAATTGGTAGCACCTTTCTGACCTTTGCCCAGACCAGATCCATGAAACTCCTTGGTTCCCCTGCCAAAATCTTTCTGGACCTCCAGGGCCATGCAAAGTCCCCAATGGCATGTCAGGGCAGGCATTAGGTTTTCTCTTCTTGGGGAGATGTGCTTTGTTAAAACATTTCCTATGTTTCATTACAGAATAAGAATGACATGTGAGGCCTTATTCAAATACAGCTTTTGTCAGTTTTTGAATCCTTCCCACCTTTTCACCAGGAATTTACTCCACTATTACTGTTTATTGTGAACTTCTGTGACTGAGATTTGGAAATTGCCCAAAATCTGCAGTGCAAAACAGCATCTAACAGCCAGAAGAAAAGGAGGAAGGCAGAGGCGTGGAGGCAAGTGTCAAGCTATTTTTGCAAAGCAAATAGAGTATTATCCTTTTGTTTAAGACTTTTTATCTGCTATGTGATACTTTGCTTGGAGGAGCAGTGCATACGAAGAGCTTTCCTGCGCACCCCACCGTCCTTGATTGCTTTACTGTTCTCAGTGCAGATTTATTAAATTTTGAATTAACATGTGTTAAGGAGGTTGATTTTGTTTGCTCTGCCACATAACTTACTTTCCTAAACACTTAGTAATAGCAGCAGTTAATCTATTGACCAATGGCTTAAGCAGCAGGTGGCTTTAAGACCAATGGGCCAGTCCTGACAAGGCCCACAGAAATTCCTAAGGCCTCTTTGTTACCTGGGCTGGAATAGAGAAACTACTTGTTTGGAAAATGTTTCTCCTCCCACAAAACATCTTCAGTATTAAGGGTCTTTTGTTAGCAGAAGGCTGAAGAGGGGGATTATGAAGGATAGTCTGTCACACAAATTGTTTCTTCTTAGACATATAATGCAACCTGCATTAAAAGTTTACAAACTAATCTAATGAAATTATCATTCAAACGAAGCATGTCTCCGAACATTAAATTGACGCCCCGACCTGCCGTGCAATTTCCTCATTGGAAATCTCAAGACTGCTGCTGCTATTTCAGAGTAAAACAAGATTTTTTTCTAAAAAGCCTTCAGCACTGCTCTGTTTGAAACAGGAACCCAGATAATCTGCAAGGGCTCATTTTCTTAGGAAACCCAGGCAGTAAAACATTAACAATTAAATTAGTTCCCATGTCTTAAGGAATCCGGAGTTAACTGTGTGTCATCTGGGTCATTATAGCCTCTCCCTGCTGTGGCATGCAAATCCACATCAGGAAAGGTGGTAGTTTTTTTCAGATTTATTATTAAATTATTTAGTAGAAGTCAGCAGCAGCTGCAGCAACTGAAACTTGCAGTTCTGTACCCTTTCAGACTACATTGACTTAGCTGAAGGGAGTATTCAGCTGTGACTTTCTTTAAGGAGAATTTTACAGTACGTAGTGGAGAGACATCTCTCTCCAAATAGTGCCCATGTGTGCACAGAAAAGACAGTGGCAGTTCCACTGTAGTAAAGAAATGGTGCTTGGGGAGCAAATGGAGCCTTTAGGGTAGCTTTTATTTTGTCTGCCAAGCTTTCTGTGTTGTTCTGATCCAAGTTAGGAAAAATATAACTTCATGTGGTCTGAATGTGCATATATGTGTCTGTGTACACACACAGATGTATAGACGTACCTATATTTGAATACACACACAGACACACACATATATATGCACTCTGACTCCTGAACTACAAACAGTCCTCCATTCTCTGTATCATAAATAACAGTTGCAAACAGCTGCCCTGCAGCACATAAAAAAATAGGAATAAGAGAAGCCAAGTCACAAAATATTCTGTAGCCTGATTTCCATTTGCTGAGGTTTCTTCATCACTTGAATTGTGTCTATCTATATGTTATGTACACATGTCCATATGTGTATATATATATATATATATGCACTTCTTATGCACTTATATGCAACTTCTATTTAAGACCTTTATATTTTGGGGACCTTGATCTCATCTGGCGATGAGATCCAGTAGCACCACTAGGTGCTACTGTAATACAACTAATTAATATTATTTTTACTGCTAATAATAACAGCAGTGTTTACTTCTAGCATGTTCTCACTCTTGCCAACATATGTTTCTATATTCTTTCATTTTCTCATTCTTTGCAGCACAAATGGTAAGAAGTATCCTAATTAACTGCTCAACATTGACGCACTCTCATTTAGTTTTTCTCTCAAACTTATTTATTAGGCTTTGGTTATCAGTGGGAGAGTTTCTAGCACTGAGACTGCCAGGATTTACTCTAAGCCTCTTAGTCTGATGTTTCCATGGCCCTGGCTCTCTGTGTAGAGAAGCTAAGAAAACCATACATACAGCTTTTGGCCCCCTTTATTTCAAGTCATCTAGAGCAGATGTGAGTTTCTTTTTCTTTAGGGGCTGGGAGGTGGGAGATGAAGAGAAAGGCACCTGATTATTAAATAAGCTGGGGAAAATGCTGATTTTTAGCCAGAGCTTGTGGAGCACTACTGAAGAATTTTTTTTTGTCTGAGACTGCATAACTGGATTCCAACATATTTTCAGGGCATTTCTCTGAACCACTGAATTCCCATGAGTAATAACAGGAACACCTTTGTCCAATTACAACACCAAAGGCTTCCTCAGAGACCTACAGCCAAAGCAAGCCAGAAAATGTAGGAAGGCATTCCCTCTGCAGCTGCCCCCCAGGTCCCAGTGCTCCTCCAACCTCTGATCTGTGTAGGACACCCTCTTCTGTCCTGCACCTACAAGAAAGGGGCTGTTCCCAGTCTCCCTCCTTCCCTGTTACCCCTGTCAAGTACTCAGTGCTCTCTTTTCTCTTTCTCAGGGAGTGCATTTGTTTGTTGCTTCCTCTTTTTCTCCTTTTCTTTCTCTCTTGCTGCCTGCCTTCTTTCCTCCCTTTCCTTTTTCTCTCTCTGTTTTTAAAAATATTTTCTAAGAGGGGAAGTCTCCCCTCGCTAACTCAACATCTAATTAGAGCAGTGAAAATTAGCTGCATTCACTCTGGCTTTAGTCCTGGCAAGAGTGTTAGAGAATTGGCCCAGTTTTCAAGGTGCCAAATTGAAGGCTGAATCCAGGTGTGGTCAGAGGCAAGGGGATTATTTTCCTCCCATGGGGTGCAAACAAAGGCCCGTGCTAGGGATAGATGGGGTGAGGACAATGTTGCCCACAGGAGGGCTAAACGCTGCTGACATTTGAGCCCTCAGCACACTCAGCACCAGGCTGGATCACAGCTTCCACAGCCTCAGGAGCCCTGCCACAGGGATGGCAGCAAGGGAGGGCTCTGTGTTCCATGGCAAGGACAGAAGGAAGGGTGGAGAATCCTAAAGGTATGGCA
Organism: Buphagus erythrorhynchus; assembly: GCA_013400855.1. Lineage (NCBI taxonomy): Eukaryota > Metazoa > Chordata > Aves > Passeriformes > Sturnidae > Buphagus > Buphagus erythrorhynchus. The sequence goes on along the minus strand of VZTT01020024.1, from coordinate 21,903 downwards.
AATCCCAAGGAGAAGTGGGTACTGATGAGATTGGGAGACAAAACCACAGCATTTGTGTGCAGGTTTTCCATACTCTCCAGCAGCATCCTAACTCCAACAAACTGTTGTGTTCCAAAGTCTTTATGTTATCTAGCCATCTAAGTACCAGTGAACAGCAGGGGAGTGAAACAGGTCATGCTTCATCTGATGGAATAAAGCTGGCTGGTTGACTGAAAAGTCAGAAGGTGCAGGTCAGTGTGGATAACCTCACTTCTATTATCCTATCAAAAGGAGAAGATGTAGCTTTCTTCACTACCCTTGAAGAGTGCAAGCATTGACTGAGGAGGCAGCAAAGTTAGAATCTCACAGGATGTAGGCATGTTGCCAATTTTACTTCAGAAAAAAGGAATCTCTTGTCTGAGTAGAGCTCTACCACATCCTGTAAATTGTTGCTGCCTGTGCATCACCATCCTGCATCCCCAGAAACCACCCTTTTACCTCCTCCTGTGGATGCAGAGCATAGAGCACATAGTCCTTGAAGAATGCAAGGAGCTGGGAAACAGGGGTGGATCAGACACCCTGAAAATCAAATATCACAACAGGAAGAATAACGAGGAAAATAACATCTGATACTATTCTGCTCTGATTTTTTCTTGAGCCCTGACAAGTGATATAATGCATGACAACATGGCCTGGACTGGGGAGCTTCAGGCCTTCCTCAATCCTTCAGAAATAAAAAGCAAACCACCTGTTTTTAACATTAGAAGTGTGGAAACTTCAAACACAATTTGAATTTTTACTGTTTTGCCTTCCCTGATCCAATAAAACCAATTAGTGAAGCTCCAGAAGGGACAGGACTGCATGCAATGCCCCATTGCAATTATAATGTGGAGAACAGGGGGCAAACATTATCTCCACTGCCATGCATCTGCATCTTTTATTGTTATTTCTTTAGGGTGGGCTGTATATGAAATAGTAACAAACAACCCTTTATTCTTCCCTCCAGATCCTTCAAATTTGGCTATGCTTTGCAGTTCACCTTTGCAATGAAGCCCTACCACCACTATAGCTCTTTAAAAGGGTCATAGGGAATTACAGCAAAGTGGTATAGAAAGGTAAAGATGTCAAGTGAGTTATATTAGCAGAAAACGAACTGCACAGTAGGTCAAGGTTTGGGCAACAGTAGGGATATTTTTGTTAAGATAACATTACTCCCAGTGGTAGTGACTTCTTTTGTAATTCATAGCTGCCCCGAGAGAATTGCCTCTATTCTCATGGACTCACAGGGCCCTGCAAGAAGGTCCTACTGGGTCTCAATGCAATAGACACAGCAATTACTTGTAGAAATAAACTTCTACTATATCAGCAGCATGAATAGGCTCTGGTGTAATGCTTTGTAATGCTTCACGTTTTCAGGCTGGTTTTAAGACAATTATCAGAGCCCTTTTTCAAAGCTAAATGGAGGTTTGTGCAGTTGTGTTTTCCTTTAGGAAGGGTAAAAGGGCAGAAGTTTCTGAATTATATCCCAGCTCAACCAGAAGAGAAAAAGGGCTGGTCCAGCACAGGACAATCCACAGTCACTGGTTATGTCTGTATTGCACACAAACTCAAAAGCACCTTGGGAGGATGTAAGTTCAAACACAGGCTAGAAGCAACCTTCAGGGAAGGCCAAGACAGAAGGTTCAGGCTGATGGTCCTGCTTAGCACAAGTCCATGGCACAAAGAGCAGGCTCATGGCCTTCCACACAACCCATCAAAGAATGTAGCAAAAAACCCTGGTTATCAGATCCCAAAGCTACCCACTGGAGGATTTGGATTTATAAGCAGCCTACCCTTAGACTACTCGTCCCTGAGAGAGAAAGCTAATACAGACCAAGACTGGACATTTGCACACAAACCATAGGACTTTCAATGGCCACAGTGTAGATGGCCAGAGCCAGGACAGGAAGCAAGTGTATTCCTTGGCTTAGCACACCAAGACCAACATAGATGAAGCAATGTTGTGCCTGAGCTTGCAGTTAAAAGTACCATAGACATCCCTCAGAGAAGCACAAGTGTTTTGAACTATTACTGCAGGACTATTTGCCTTTGGAAGTCAGATTTTAAAAGAAATCTGGGAATATACCAGTTCCTGTGCTTTAAGCATAAAAGACACATTGCAGAGCCCCATATTGCTACATCAATATTTTTAAAATGAATGTTTAAAGTGACATTTCTTTCCTAATTTGAAAGAGCTTTTTCAACACTTCGTGAAAAGCTCATATTTCTGAATATTCTGATATATCTCCATGTTCCCTACACTGAAAATATACCCAGATTCGGCATTACATACTTAATTTATTCTTATTTCTATGCTATGAAAAGGTAAGAAATCAGCAAAGGGAAATACTAACAACAGTCTAGATCTTATGAGATTTTTTAAATATCCTTTTATTTTTTTTTTTTCACAGTTCTGGTGCATATGGACTCACTCTAAGCCATAACTGTCCTACAGCTCATAAAATGAGCATTACATCGCATTTTAGATAGAAGTCAGCAGGAATAAAGCTACTGAAACGGATGAATAAACAAATTGTTGTTAAGGCTACACACATCAGCCTCTAAATAGCAGTAGAAAAATGTGCTGTGCTTCTGCAACTCAAATATCTGATTGTACAATGATCTGAACTGTTCATGCAAGTGTTCATTTCAGCTTGACCCTGTTTGGCACAGGTGGGAAGCACTGTGTGTCAGAGTAGCAGGTAAAATGGCTGGTGGCTCTGGGACAGGGGAATCCCATCCAGCAGCAGTAACAGCATGACTGTATGGTGATAAAATGCCCCCTGCTTACTGGCAAGAGTGGTTACCTAGGGGAAACACATTCCTATTCACCTCATCAGCATGAGGCAGATCACTCTGAAGGCAGAACCAAGGTCATGTACAACCATATGCTGCCTTTACACCATTTTCTTGAGTCCAGGCAAGCCAACACACCACGAGGTGAACCCTCCCAGCACTCAGCATTCCCTGCTGCTCCCTCCCCTTCTATCTTTCCTGGTGAGTGCACACAGCACATCCTACAGATGCACTGCAACACAAATGGGAACCTAAACTTGGGCTCCTCAACATACATGGGTCTGTGGTCAGCAGGTTCCTGTGCCCGTACAGATTATTGGGTACTGGAAAGTTTGAAAATGGTACTGATTCTGTTCCTCTGGAGAAGGTTCTAGGGTGCTCAGTCTTACCTGCATCCTCGCTGTGGCCGTGCTGCTCTGCAGGGTCTGTATGCTGCTGTTCCCAGTGCTGGCGCGCTGTTTCATCGAGCTCCGTGTCTGTTAGGATTATCCACTGTCCTGTGATGAGCCTGCCTGGAACCCCTTTGCTCTCACTCCTCATTTTTGGGCACAAGTAGGGCCTTCTTAATGCCATAGCCTGACAGGGTGTCATGTCCATGCTTTAGGCAGCCTCTCAGCCCTTCAGGCCTTGGACACAAGCCTCCAACCCTTGCCACCTTGGCACGGAGGGCCAGGATGGGATGCTGTCCATGCTTTGCAGTCCTTATTCCTGTAAAGGGGTCTTACAACAAAGAAAAGAGCAAGCCAAAAGTGATCTGAAAAGGGCTGGGGTTCAGCAGTAGGCATCCTTTCCACCCATCATTGTTTGGCAGCAATTTCTACTCAGTGGCAATATTCCTCTGCTTTGCTCACAGCTGAAAATAACTCTGGAAGTGCTTTGAAAGGGCTGCCTTTTAACTGAGCTTAACACCTTTCCAAATGATTTTTGTCATGGTGAATACCTCCCTCTCAGATGAGAATTTCATCTTTTCCCTCCCATTTCTTTCCTGCACAGCCTATAAACCACTGTAAAATATGGCTCACTGTTTCTGTGCTCTCCCATGCCCTTTATTTACATAATGGACTCTTTCCCCACGTGTTTGCTAATATTTCTACCTCACTACATAAGCTGGCAGATTCCCAGAGTGTAGGTGCCTGTAACATGATCCCTTTTTGTTCTCCATGCAGTTATCTGGCAGCACCTTGTCTGCAGGGTGGGCACAGAAAAGCACAGATGCACCTCACCTGGCAAAAGCTGTTGTAGAGCCATAACAAACACCTGCCCTTTCTGTAGTAATCTGCCCAGCTGCTGCTGTTCCCTGCACCAGGAATGCAAGGTTAAGTCACCACTTTGCTTCCTGTTGTGTCACCACTTTAACTGTTTGCATCAATTATTGAACACACTCACACAGTACTAATGCCTTTGCTGTGATTCACACGGACCTTTGGAAATTAAAGCCACACAAAGCTTTATGTGCAGTCCTCATCCCTAAATCTTCCAGTAGCCTGCAGACTTCTGGAAGTACATGTCTCAAAACCATTTCTGCAGATTGCTGGTGAGATCACAGAGTTAACCTAGAGCCACTTCTGCTAAGCATCTTCCCCAATTCCTGGAACACAGCATAGCAGTAGGCACATTAAAACAGTATGAAGATGTAGGAATGTCCATCAGTGCTCCCTTCAAACAAATAAACAGCCTTTACCCCTGTAGAAATTTGACAAAGTTCCACGTATTTTCTTCAGTGCTCTTACCTGATTCCTTGAAAATGAGCAGCTTGCCACTTGAAATGCAGTAGAAGGGAAATGCCAAATTAAAATACTTCTTATACATCCTACATCCTTGTCTTGTATTTCAGTACATCTGCTGAGAAATCCAATACTTGTACCATCCATCAGAAATAACAATAACCCCTCCAGGGAATTTCAAATGATACCTGATGATGAAAAATATGCAGTTCCCAGGGTATGCCAACATCTAGCACAAAAATTAACTGTGATGGATGGTTAAAGGTCTGCTGTTTAAGAACTGTCTTTGAGTGCAATTTGTATTATAAATACATTTCTGCCTGTCACTGAGCCTTTCTATGTGTGTTACTTCACTTCTTTGCCTCAGTTTCCCAACATGGGAAAACTAGAAAAAAACCCCTATTTTCTATTGCATCAGCCGATGATGTTATGTAAGCAATGACTCTAAAAAGCATATTGAATGTACAAAGTTCACATTAGCCTTGGTTAAGAGCTAACTATCATTATTATGAATTAAACAATAAGTTTTTAACCTGGAAATACTGTTTTAATGTACTCTTTGTTTGCTGTTTGCTTTTAAAACTTCCTTAGAAATGAAAGGTTTCAGAAAATGAAACCTCTTTTTGCAGTGAAAATCTCATTTTACTAATTTGCTTCCCAGAGGAAATAACTCCAGAGCTAAGACTAATAATTGTGGCTACTGTCTTCTCATTCCAAGTAACTTGGAGGCTGATGTGGTTTGTGATAGCAACTTACATATTAAGGACTGATCCACACCCAAGAACCTCAAGGAGCTTCTGGCTGGATTCAAATGCTAATCTCTCAAAGGTTTCACAATATATTTTTTAATGGTCCACTTCTGAGACATTCATCTGACACTTTGACTATTATGTTACCTGGATTAAAAAAGATGCTAATAAGAGTATTAGCCAGGTTCTTACACACAGAAAGCTTTTGCAATTACAATACCTCCTGTGTGACTCATTCAGGATCCTGGGAAAAATAGAGCATTTTTACTTTCCAGATCTGTTTTGTTTTTTGTTTTTTTCTCCTTTTTTTAAAACCTCAAGAAGGGCTTAAAGTTCCTTGTTAAGAGATTTGAAAAATGTATAGTCCTTGTAAATTAAATACTGCAAGTTCTTAGATGAGTGATCCCTAAACATTTATTATTCACCCTAATACGATTTAATTCTAACTCACTGTAAGATTTATAGAAATTAAAAGACTTCATATGCATAAGGGTGATGAAAATATAATCTAGTTCATGAAATCTTTATGTACAACTTTATATTTCAGCAGTATAGCTATCCCTGGTGTGCTCCAGGCTTCGGGAATGTGCCACCTCAGGGGCCATGCCCTGAGCCTGTGCCAGGGTGAGAGCAGGACTGGCTCCTGGCAGCCTGTGTGCCCAGGGGTCTCCCACTGAGACCCCCTGCACCAGGACAGATTTGGGGTGCTGCCATGACCTTCCTAAAGCTGCAAACACCGCACATTTTGCTCTTCTGCCCACCGCTGTCTCGACACAGCGAGGGACCACAAATGAACTGGGGACTGGGACAATTTCCTTACAAAGAGAGGAAGTTGCTAAAGGAAGAAGGTGGCCCTGCCACGGCAGAGCTCACTTCCTGCCTGCCAACAGGCCACAGAGGCTGTTTCTTCACACAGGGGTTTGAGAGGTTGGGATCAAGGAGGAAATTTTTGTTATAATTACGTAGCTGCATTCTCCTCAGCTGGAGCCCTACGGAACTGGCGTTTCTCTACCTCATGTACATTATTTAGGAGAGCAAATCCGTACTGCTGGCATTTAACTGTTACCCGTGAGTTGGGAGACCACTGTTGAAATAGAAATGGGAGGCTTTCCATCTAAATTAATTTTCCTTTTTAACTACCAAAGCCACTGCACAGAAAGCTGCAGCAACTTCAGCAACTGTCTTGGTTGCACACCAAGGATTTCACTGAGAACATGTTAGAGGGAATCAGAAAGCAGAGAAAAGGTCACAAATAAGCACCTTAGGAACAATGAAAGCTTTTCTCCATGTAGCAGTGGGAGAGTTGCTAGAAAAACTGAAAAGGTATTAATCAGAAGTGGCTATAAATCCTCTGGAGTTTTGCTCTTATAAAACTCCTCAGAGAAAGTCTTGAAGGAAATGCAGGTCAAAGCCCAAAAAAGCTCTTGATCAGAGATTGCTGGAGGAAAATCTTCCCAGATGCCATTTAATAGGCAGCAATCACCCCAGGAGTGGGAAAGCCAAGTACGCTTGAAACATGGTTGCAGTTCCTAATAGGCCTTGTCACACTTAAGGCACTGCAAGCTCCATCCAACGAACAGCTGAAGCTGGCTGGCGATTCATAAAGCCAACAGTTTAAAGTTTATTATGATGAAAGCACTTAATGACAGCCATCGCTAGGGGCCCATCATTTATAAAGCTGTGCTGAGTATTAGACATGTAGCATGACCACCAATTTTATGTCACAATTGCTACCATAAAATGACCTTTGGTGATTTTTACTGCATGTGGTGGACAGCTCTTCTTTTACATTAGTGCTCTGTGGCTTTTCTTTGCAGACTATTATGCTGTCTAAAGCTTATTTGGCACTGTCGTGAGTCTCAACCCTTGTTATTACCCCGAAGGCCTGTCTAAAGGAAAACTCTCATGTTCTATTATAGCACTCCAATAATTTACAGATCTTACCATCCTTGGTTAGCGTCATAATTTAGTGCAGATATTCCTTCATTGTTACCACATTTAATAAAATCCCTCAGTTTCTACAGACCGCACTAAATTTTGTATCTGGGCCACTAAAATGCATATGCCTCTGTATTACGGAGACATGGATAAGGGGTTTTAATTTTTTGTTGTCAGTTGAAAGGAAGGGGAAGCAATTGCTATGAACAGTAGTTAACCTGGGAGAAATCTCCTTAAAGCCTTAGGTATAAATGCTAGACATCGCACAAACACCAGATGTAATTTCAGTGCATAATGCACAAACATGCATTTGCATGTGAACAATATTACTTAATTACCTTTCAATTTTTAGACCGACTTTGTATACTTAGGAAGTGTCTGAATATACCAGCACTTTACTGTCCTGATGTAAAGCATTACCAGTAAAGTAGTCTGTCCATGCTACAACACCTTTAAATTGTATATATAATTTTATAAATGATATAAAATCTTTTTCTCCTCCATAAAAAAAGACACTAGCATCTCACACTGCAATCTTGAAAGGATTTAAAATATGTGATTTCTGCTAGTACCTACTGTATTGGGTTTTATATAAAGCTTTTTTCAATAAGGTAAATTGTTACATGACAAACTCATCTTCCACCATTATCATCTGCTGTTTGTGTTTAACAACAGGAGTCCTGGTCTAACAAAACTGTTGTAATGGCTGTACAAATTACTCAGCTGAAAGCTTTTCACCAAACCAAACAGTATTAATCAGCAGTTCTTATGAAGGTGCTAATTAAAAACAATTTTCTTCCTCAGTTTGCAATACTAAGCCATCTTCATTTGCACAGTTTCCAATATACAGCTACTGTATACACTCACACTTCAGGGCCTCTATCAACTATTGAATCTCCTATTACCTATTTTATTACATTCCTGTCTCCCAAGTTTTGAAGCTTGTTGACATTTCAGAAGTCACAGCATGATATGTTTAATCATTTAAAAAGTACATTAATTGGAGTCAGAGTCAGGAAAAAAATAACAGGTCTTTTAGCATGCAGGCTCTGTCAGGGCACAGCACAGTCTGAATGTTCAAATCCTTTCTGTGAGCATAACCCATCACCCAGGGGCAACATTTTACAACTGAAGGGGGACGATGCCTAATGCAGAGAGCCGTCATTTTTTTGCTTGCTTTTAATAATCAATCTTCTACAAGTGACACTGTTTTGGTTATCTGCAGGGAAATGCATCCAAAATAAAAGATACTTTCTGTTGCCAAAGGCCTATCTCTCCTTTGCTGTCGTCAGCCACAACAGCTCTTTGTTTTTGAGGGCTTGGCATCTGTTGAGTTTAACCCAGATTCGAGGGTCAAGATGTTTCTTCTCAGGCTGTGGAATGCCATCTGGACTAACGCTTCATGCATCTTCCCTCTACTTTCCACACACTTTACACATGAGAAGACAATGAAGATCCAATGCCGCTGTTGGACAGCCATGGAAAATATCCAGCTTTTACCCAGCCACAACAATATGCTGGGCTTTTTGGCAGCAAGCCAGCTGCTGACTAAGCAAGGAGCTGCAATAGGCTAAACCCTTTAAAAATGGGAAAGAAAAGTTAGGTTTGTTACATTCAGCTGTTGGAACAGAGTCCACAGGTTGGAGAGGGAGATGGATCTTGCAGTGAAGATGCAGCAGTGGGTCTCATAAAATCTGGGGTCAGTTCTAGAGTGCATTCCCTGATTTCTAAATTGCTACAGGCAATGGAGACAGCAATACTGGCTGTGCCTCAGGTTCCCTCATTTGAGGAATGGGCCTCATTTGGGGGGGTCCCCCCTTAAAATTCATCTGCAAATTTACTAAGTCATGTACTGACCTTCTTTTAATTTTATGGGATTTTGAATCAGGGTGCCCTCATTTTGTTTGCATTAAGTAAGTGCTGTTGCATTGCAGATGAGAATCATATTGAAATCAACTTTCAAAACAATCTTTCTAAAGATACCAGTGGGCTTACAACCAGTGTTAGACTACCAATTTGTGGCAGTGGAGACACCACCTTAATCAGACTCAAGACAACATAAAAAGTGAATAAAAAGATAGAAAGCAACAGAATTGTCTCTTTCTGAAGAAACAACATGGGATGACTAGGCCGTGCACAAAACATTCTAGACATAACCACCAGTGGATGCTGTCCTAGCACTTTCTATCAGTTTCTCAAAACATTTCAAAAGAGTTAAAGGAATTTGCAGTTTGACATCACTGTTAAACATCCCTGCCTTAAAAAAGAAGAAACCCACACGTTGGAAAAAAAAAATAAAATCCAGGCTAAACCACACGTTTATAATTTGTCCTGTGAAAAAACAAGGACTTGGTTATTCCCCTCTTGCATTAGAGAGAGTGGGTAATAAAACACTGTGCTGTTTGACTTGCATGTGGTGCTGCCCTTTTCCTCTTCCCCCGCCATATCAGCTGTGCCACCTGCCATATCAAGAGGAGGATCAAAAGCTCCACCCACTGCATCCTCTTTTGTTCAGGGAACAGCGAAGGAGAGGTGTAATGGAGATGTAACACTTGATAGACTGTAGGCAGCCAAGCTCAAGATATAAAGATGCTTTTTGTGGGGGGGAACAATTTTAATCCATCTTTCCTCCTTGTGCAAACATGTAGCCATTAAAGCCACGGGCAAAACATGAATGACTTGTCTAATAAGGATTTTGAAGCTGGACTGGTACCTGGGATAGCAAGTTCTCCTGCCTCATCTCACATTCTTAAGACATTTTTTGTTTCAAATCAAATTTATTTCCTAAATGGAAAGATTTTTCCCAGTGTTCCAGAATGCTATCAGTTGGGACTAGTTTGCAATTTTTAAGCAAGGCTTTGCTTAAAAAGCAGGAAATGGAATACTTTCTTCTTGATCTTTCATATGCTGAAGATTACACAACTAACTGTCAGTAGCACCAGGTACAGGACAGCTCTGCCCAAGGAATGAATGTCCACAAGAATATCATTCCTCTCTGCCATTTTGCTCTGAGAAAGAAGGAAGACACAACATTGCTGTAAGAATTACCAAAATGTATGAAGGAAAACTTGTATCAGCCTAACATTTCCATTCCCAGTGAAGCCAGCATAGCTCTTTCATGGTGTCATTCAACTTCAAATGCTTTGCAAACACAAAGTAATTAATCTCAATATTCTGTTACAGAACACTGTAAATTATATAATTAAAAATACACCAAGTATCAGGGACTAGTTAAAACATATGACATAAAAGGCATGATACATTTATAGGCATGATTTGACAGACTGCCTAACATTTTCTTAGCAAAGATATTTGATGTATTAATAAACACTGTACTTTTATTAAAATTTAAGTGCTCAAAAACAATTCAAATACCTACTAATGCAAGGGACTCAGAGATGTATCTAAAAGTGAACACTCTTAGTACCTTACGTAAATCCTATATCTGTGAGTTTTCAACACCCATTTTAAAATAAAAAAAAATCAAAAAGAGAACTTGTTTATGTACTTCTAAAAATGTGTACATGGACCAAACCTGCAAGCACTTATGTAGATGAGTAACTTTACTGCCTGTGGAGCTCCAATATGAGTTTGCAGGATGAAGCCTAAATGCATCTTTGGTAAACAAGCCATCAATTACACACTTTAGGGACAGCAGCACCTGTGCAAAGCCTTCAACTCAAAAGACAGACACTAAAGAAATAAAAAGCAATTATCAGCTACTAATTTGAGTAAAACTGTTTTCTTCTTAGAGCTAAAACCACAATTTTCAAATGACATCGCTTCTATTTTTGGCAACTAAAGATCTTTATTAGATTATTGTACAGCAGACATTCAGGTCCTCTCAAAAATAAAAGGTTCACAAATTTTAATATTGCGCTATTTTCCACACTGCTTTGTTGATTATGAAGATTTTCTTGTTCATGCTTTTAGAGAAACAAAGGCACTGCTGTGTGGGACAAACAAAACAAAACTAATTACACTAAAGCCATCTTCACAGCAATTTCAAATTACTCCTAAATGCTTTTGATTTCTTACTACACAAGTATTTTCCAACAGGAGTTTGAATATGAAACTCATACCAGCTATACTACTCAGTTCTAGGATAAATGGTTGGTTTGCATTGCCCCTGGTCTTTATCTAACACCGAGAATAGGCTGCTTTTTATCAAAAGAGGAATAAATTGCTGTTATTGTGATGTTAGCCCATCACTTGGCATTGCAATTCAAGTTTTTGTGTGAAAGAAATGTATGATCTAACTGCGACTTGACCTATGCCTTCTGAGATCCATCTAGGTGCTCTAATGGAGCATAAAAAGTACTGAATACAAGGACGTGCAAACTGGTAGCGAAGAAATTTATTTGGGGAGAACCAGGAAGAGCAAGGGACTTTCAGGAGCTTGTGGTTTACATGCTGGCCAATTTGTTGAATATGGAAGAATGCTTATGGTGAAATTGCAGTTCTTTTAATTAATGTATTTCAGCAAGATTCTCTACGCTTGCTTGCAGCTAGTACCTTCGTCTCTCAGTCATGGTCTCTGCCTCTCTCTCTCTTTTCAACATTTTAAAACTGTTGTGGTTTAAAGGCTGCTACTGAGAAGCCATTAAAACAGTCTGTTGAACTGTTAAGAAATCAGATACTGCTCCTGTTTCTTTGTAGGATTTTTGTCTTTTCCAGTACAAGAAAAATCACATTAAGTGTATATTAAATATCTGGGCCACAATATATCACAATATAAACTAATTCAGTGGAGATAATTTGATTACATCATAAAATCCTTTAGTTCTTACAGTGTTTCTTGGAATTTACAAAAAAAAAAAAGCATGTGTTTTTTTGAAAGCAATTTCTAGGATAGTAGCATTTAGATTTTAGTCCTGATAAAGACTCACTTTCCATTCATAGTCAGAACCTAAATGTGCTCTTCTTGTACCTAAACAGATAATAAGCACTCAGCACACTCCCCCTTCTTGACACAACACACTGAGACTAATCACACATAATTGGAGAGGAGGAGCAGAGGGGCTGGGCAGGCTATTGTGTCCAAAGGACAAATGGTCAGTTTATGAGGCTTTTGTCTGATGCATAATTTCTTATACATCTACAGGAGGAAAAGTCCTGCTGGAAAAAAATATACATACACACATATAGAAAAGGAGCCTTCAACACTAAAGCAAATGAGGACATTTCAATCATAGATAGAAAAATCAACAGTGGAATTAAAAAAAAAAAAAAAGAAGAATACAAGCATTCAATAGGTGCACTTTTAGAAGATCTTCAGACAACTATTTCCTTACTAATTAACTGTCAATGCACTCACTTCTTTACAACCAATTATCTAAGCCCACAAAGTATATTATCCATATATTTTCAAACACACCTCAAAATAGCATTTAAAGATAAAGTACATGCAAGTTTAAAGGCACAAAATAGAAGGAAGCCAGCTTTACACCTTTGTTAATGCATACATGTGAAGTCTGATCAGTTTAAGGCCGGAATATAACTGGAAAAATAACTTCTAAAATGATACAAAGAAAGATGTCCCAATGTTTATACTCTGCAAAACAAGCCACAATATCTTCCTCAGCATTTAGATTAGAAATATTTCTCCAATGATGATTTAGGGACATAAATGGGAGGAAATGAACATTCCACATTCCCTGACCATCCACATACATGGATTAATTTTCAGCAGTCCATCTT
>VZTT01020021.1:1535-25738 GCA_013400855.1 Buphagus erythrorhynchus | reverse complement strand
GAAGGAGCTGAAAAGCATTCAACAAACAAGCTTAGTGTGTGTTAGGAGAGAAAACCAGTGTGTTATGGAATCCCCTGGGCTAGGGCTGAGAGCAGTGTCAGCTTTGATTGCCTGCTGCATCTGGGATAAGAGGTTTTAGCGTTCAGGAGCAAACTGGTGTCTTATTTTATGACCTTCAGTGTAAATAACTCCACTTACAGAATGGAAGTGAAGTGGTCTTTAGACTCAAGTTGTGACGCTTCCATGGCACAACACTTTTAATCAGTCCCATCTTGTCTTTTGCTAGCATTAAGGAGAATGAAATAACCACCCCTGCATGGCAATCTGTGTGCAGAGGAGAAGCCAGAAGCACAAACTTTCACAGCTGCTTGTGCCTGGCAAGAACAACAGGCCAAGTTCTCACTGGTTTGCCATGTGCAGTGTGGAGGGAAAAAACCACAGGGAATGGTCTTGGTCCTCACTCTGCTTCAACATCAGGGAAAACCATCCTAAATAACATTCAAGTGTCTGTGGGCTGATAAGATAAATGTGTGACAGAGCTGGGTCTGGATTTGCTCTGCTGGAAGACAAAGGAATGTCTTTACCAAATCGAGGAGACCCAGGAAAAGGTGATACACTTCATATAGAGCTCTGAGCAAATTCCTCCCTACATTATTACACATGAAGAAGAGCCATCTTCTCTTTAATAATTTAGGAGATAGGAAATTAATCTTTTGTAGTCCCTGGCTATAGATGAATGCTGCAGTAAATTGAGACTGATTTTTTTGCTTGTTTGCATCTTTTGTTCCTGAATTATCACATGCACCTGTGAGTTCTTTTCTATTTGTTTGAATAGGCTTTGTTTAAACCAAGTACTGAGAGAAATGTAGGTTTTTTATTTTTTTTACGTAACCTATATTGTATGTAAAACAAGCAGATCCCCTGACATGTTTAGAGTCCTATATTCTGGATGTGCTGGGCAAAATGAGAAGGATAGATACTATCGCTCTTCTATTATTTATGGACTATAAAGTCTTTACAGTGGCATTGACAAAGGGTTTATAGTCAGTACACAAGCTGGTTATACCATAAATTGTAATGTTATATGATAAACTGGAAGTTTATAGCAGTAGTAGATATCAAAGAAAAAAATGAATTTTGGTTTGAAATGATCTATCATGGGATGGAGTTGCTACAGGTTTAAATATTCAACCATTTTTGTCTTCATTTATTTTGAAGCTACTGATAATTCATGTGCTACAGAACAAGGATTTATAGGTTTATTTAGAAACTGCTGTGGGGGGAGGTAGGAATAGACCCTTTAAACTCAAGAACAACACATTCTGGCATGGTAGCTGAGAAACACTGATGCAATTAAATTGATTCAAGTCTTTGGTTTCCAGCCCTAGAGATGGCAAACAGTCCTGTTGCTAAATATTTGGTCTGTTGCTACAGGGCTCCCAATAATGCAATAAAATAGTTGGATTGCTATTTCTAGGAATGTAAATGGAGACTACTCTACAGCAAAAATGTCTTAAACATAATTTAATTGCTTTGAGTTTACATAAAAACGAAAAGCAGGAAAATGTCAACAAATGTTAGCTCCCCTTCCTTTGTGAGTTACATTCCTTCCTTTAGCTAATGATTCTGTAAACAAAAACCAAAATATTCTTAGTGTTTACTTACAACACTTTAATTTAAAAAAATCTCATTGCAATTTTTCCCATTGCAAGGAATTAATATGTATTAAATTTGTACTCTTTATTAAATTCATAGTTTCTCACTGCTCTTTTCTCCTTTCAAAGCATTTGTGCTGTGCAAGTACTTTACAGATGGAATGGCACTACAAACTTAGCTAATAATGTGCAAGTAAAACTAATTTTCTTTTTTTTTTTTTTTTTGTGGCTTCTAGAACTGACTTAAAATTATCTCAGTAGGTCAGTGTATGGTGCTCACAATGCCAAAACAGTGGGTTTGTTTCCTGTATGGGCCATTCATATAAGGGGTGGACTTGATGGCTGTTGTAAGTCCCTTCTAACTCAGAATATTCTGTGAAATATAGTGCATCATAGGAGTTGTCAAGCTTTGAAAGCCATTCTGCTGTCTTAATTTGTGATGTGTTGTACAGCCAGGATTTTGGGAAGCTTACGATTAGACACAAAACTAGAGGAAAACAGCTTTTATCTGTAGAAATGAGTGTTGCTGACTTGTCTTTGGTGGTGACTGACATGTTGGTAAAACAGAGATTTGCCTAATGAAGAAGGATTGCTGTGTTTGGCAGTGAGCAGGTTTGAGGGGAGGTTCAGGTGAGTCCAAGCAGAGCAGAGGGATGGGATGGAGCAGGCAGCACACTGTGAGGAGCCCAGAGCACAGGGGGCAGCCCCTGGTGCCCCCTGAACCCTGCAGTGCCCCCTCCCAGGAGAAGGGCTCCCATTCCTCTGTGGGGATGACAAATTCTTCAGGGATGAGAGTGTGTATGTTAGTGCAGGGAGAGAGGCTTGAAAGCCTCTTCACCAGACAGCAGAATGGCATGAGAAATTACATTCAGGCACTAAAAGATGAGCACTATTTCAGTCTGTCCCCACTGCCAGGGGCCCAGGTAAGGTGTGAGTGTATGCACAGCACATCCATGGCTTGTTTCCAAGCTCTGCTCCAGTCTGCCTGGATAATGAATATGCATGAAGGGGAAAAGAGGAGGTGTGGGGGGGCTGTCTGTTTGTTGATTTGTTTTGGTGATTTTTTTTTTTTGTTTGTTTTGTTTGGAGGGGAGGTTTGTTTAATTTTTTTCTAAAGAAATACTTTTGTTTCTGGGGGGAGAAAATCTAGCTGCTGTTTTCCCCTGAAGTACAAGTTTTGCACTGTGTATGTTGTTAATGTACAATGCTAAGGATGAAAAGATGTATCTCCCCAAGCGATTTCTTGAGTTGTTTTTCATGCAACATAACAGTTTTCAATTGTACCATGTAGCAGTCAAGTGGTCTTGTTTATTTTAGATATGCCTGAGGAATTCTTTGAAGAAATTAAAAAAAAAATCCAGTAAACCATTTTGGGGTTAGACTCTCTGCTTGTTTGTAGCCTCTCTGATCTTTGACACCCCTGCTAAGAGATTGAAAAGTTGGGATTGGTAACATTTCCCACTTTGCAGTGGTGTAAACAAGCACATATTGTGAGACCCTGTCTGATTTTTGACATCTGCTTCTTTATCACTGATGCTTTAAATATGAAATAGTTCCACAGGAGTTTCAAACAGCAGAGCTTTATGGGTGTTTTGGCCACTGTTGTACCCCATAAATGCTAATAAAGTTGGCATTAGTGTCTACAGGATGGGTTCTTGCAGGCTGGGCATGTGTTTTAGTTGTCACTGCAAATCAGCAATGAATGTTCACACAGGGCAGAATGATTGAAATGGTGGTGAATTGTGGGCAGCTTTGTGTGGTGGGGTTATTGATTAAACACAGCCCTGCACGGATCTGTTCTTCCCTGAGGTGGGCACAGGGGCTTGACCCATCACAGACTTTCTGGGGGCCTGTTCAAACCTTGTCCCTAAATTTTCCTCAAGACCCAGAGAGTTCAAATGAGCCTTAATTGCTCCAAGCACCCTCACCTACCCTTGTCCCATGGCCCAGGATGGTGCTGGAGCTCAGGTGGGCCTGAGTTTGTCCCCTCCTGTCACCTGCCCTGCTGCATCCCTCTTGCTCAGGTATCTCTAGACTGGGAGGGGTGTGGGGTGGCCTTTGGGACTAGTGCCACCCCTGCCAACTGCAGTGGGGTGCATTTCAGTGCCACAGGGATTGTACAGGTCTTGTGCAGCTTCTCAGATTTGCCTCCTCCCCTGCTCAGTGTGCTGATCAGTAACAGAGGTTTCAGGTGGCTTTGTAAAGTAGGGTTTTTATTGTTATTTATTTTCTACTGGAGTTTCTGCCTAATTTATCTAAGAAGTTGCATAATTTATCAGCACTGAAAATGGCTCTCTTTGTACAGCACAAAGAATGACATTTTCATTTTACTAAAATAAATAAAAAATAGGGGAGGGGAGTGGGGGGAGTCAGGGACACATTTACATGCTAGTGGCTCTTGTTTGTGCCTGGCAGGTAAAAAGTGAGTGAACTGTTAAATTACTGTTGTGCTCTTATATGAGGTCATCATTGATTTCTATGAAATTCTTTAATGTTCTTACTAACTCCTAAAATCTTTAGCAAATACTCATTGGACCATACATATTTCCGAGGATTTATGAGTTGTTTGTGATTCATGCAGTCACAAATATGACATATACCACTGAAATATGAAAAATTCTTTGGGTGGTAATTTTTCCTTTTGTATTTCCTGAGCAGAGTATATCCTTGCAAGCACAATACCTGTTTCAATCTATCATTATTTACAGTAAAAAACTAGAAATGAATTTAAGTTTTCAGCCTCTTATGCAAACTAAGATAACCTAAACTTTTGGTATCTTCCTAGTATATGGATGCTGAGATGCCAGTTTTAATACAGATACTTTTAGCTCTGGGCATGTTTTGGTATCTAGTGTTTGCTCAAACAAATACACTTATATTGTATTTATTTATTTTCTAGATAAATAAAGGTACCTCCAAGTCTGGACTATTAAAATCTACCTAGTGCCTTGTCCTAGACAGGAATGTTTCTCCTAAAAAATACAATAGAGTTAAACTGCATTTGTGAGTTTTGGGGAGTGCCAGAATGGATGTGTGTAATAAATCACCATGTGAGTGAAGAGATGTTTTGTGCTCACACTCTGTGAAGCTTGGCTTCTGCATGGACACTTTGGAAAGGAGAAGGGGTTGATGATCTGCCTGTGCAAGGCTGGAGCCCACACCTGACTTTCCTGCCCTGGAGTGCAGCATCCCAAACCAGGCTGCAGCGCTGCCTTTCAGCTGTGCATAGCAAGGAGGAGCCTTTGCAGCTGCACAGAGGCACTCAGAGATTCCCCCACTTCTCACCCCTCACTTTCCAAGAGCTGTCTTAACACACTGCTTGAGCTGGGGTTTTTAGCTATGCATTTATGCTGTCAAAAAGAAATAGGGATTGTGATCCATGTCAGAGATGTTTATATTTTATTTACAAAATACGATCTTTTTTGGTTCAAGTCTAAACACATAAGCACTTAGTTGAGTATAAGCAGAACTTAACCCTGAAAAGACATGATTTTAGCTTACATTTCCAAATGAGAGTAAATGTTTGCCAAAGATATGAGCATGCTATACCTTGAATGCATATAGTCCCTCTTAAGCCTTCTCGTAGTGATTGTGGCTTACATAGCTCAAAGCTAATTTTGCAACAAAACCTTACAAGTGTAGTGTTTGGAAAACCAAACCATGCTTACAGGCAGAAATCGATCTTGGCTGTGGAAGGTCCTTGATACAACTTAGGCTTTGCCTGGACAGTTCAAGTGGTGCTCCTGACTTGGTAATTTCACACCAGTGTAGAAGTACAGTGGTGAGAACAGCCTAACCAGTACAAAAGGGGAAAAGCCTGAGCAGCCAACTGGTTCTGATCACTCAAGAGCACTGTGGCAAGCCCATCACCCAGAGATCAGGGACTGCAGGACTCCTAATCATAGTAAGAATCCAACAATGATTTCAAGAAATTTATTTAAACACTTCTTTTCAATTCAGTTTTTTCTCGCTGTTCCTTATTGTCTACAGTGTTCCTCCTTCCTTCCTGAGGTCCTAAATGAATTCATGACAGAACCAAGTGACTTGTTCCAAAATGGAAGCACACTTTTTTTGGTAGAACTAAGGCATGCATAAAGAAACTTATCTGTAAGGAAGAAACTTTGCACCAGGTTCATCAACACACAGTTCTTGCTCAGACTCTCTGTAGAAATGATTCATCTAAATGAATCACAACTCATAGTATGGATAAGGTAATTATAGGTGACTTTTCAATTTTTGTCTGTGTCCAAAATAGATACTGAAGAGCTCCAGCTGCATCTTTAAGAATCAATGGCAGCACATTGAGGTTCTGCACCAGTTTTGAGTAGCAGAGCAGGAAAGATCACACAGCCCAGAGAAAAGGTGGCCTCACTGAATCAGACTGCTGAGTTCCATATAGTTCTGCATGTATATATAGCATGCTCTTGAGTTGCCATCTTGTTTTTGTGGCATATTCTTTAAGTTCATGAATTTGTTTTCTGAGCAATCAGACTGTTGAGGAATGCTTGTAGCACAGATGTATGATGATTACTGTAATAATCCTTTGGGCTCCAGTTGTTGTTTGACCTACAATTACATTTCTAGTGTGTTTGATAAGAAATAGCTGAGAGCATGAGATTGCAGATGTGTATGTTGCTGGCATTATCATAATTGAGACATACTGGCTTTTTTAAAAAAATGCAGTGAATGTGCTGAAGCTTTCAACTGGCATAACACAAACGCCCTGTGTTTACTTTAAATGTCTGCATTTGCATCTTATGCAACCTTGACTAAAAAATCCTACATTCTTCATGTTTTTGGATTCTTACTTAGACACATTTCTCTTCATCTATGCTAACCTGCTGCCTGAGTCAGAAAGTAGATTTTGATTTTGTCTGTATTTTGCTCATTAGTAGAGGAAGCAAGTTCCAAGCCCCTGTTGAGCTCATACCTCAACACGTGTCAGGCCTTAAGCTGTGATGAAGGCACCCTCAGCCCTGTGAAGCAAGTGACAGCTGAACCAGCATGAGGAATAGAGCAGGTTTCTGTTTGCCTCTCAGGTGAGGGTGGAAGCAGTGCAGAGGTCTGTGTGCTGTCCCAGAGCTGGAGGGAAGCAGTGCAGAGGTCTGTGTGCTGTTCCAGAGCTGGAGGGAAGCACACAAGCAGCCCTGGAGGCTGAAGCCAAGAACAGGGATCTCCTGGCTATATGGCAGCAACTAACTTTCACTTATTCACTGGGGGAAAAGAGGCTTGTACTGTACTGTTGCTGTTTATCTGCCTGTTTGTTTCCCAGACTTGGTCTTATAACCACGTGAAATACATGTAAAAGAAATTTCCAAGAGAAACAGAAGCTTATGACTTGGGGTAAGCTTGTAGTAGAGGAGACCCAGGTAAAGAACAACCACACAAGCTTGTTTCTTGCTAGGATCAGCAAAACCACTTGTGAGAGAAATAGTAGAAATAGCCAAACAGCAGGATGCTGTTTCATCAAATGTGACAATGAGCTTCCAAAACATGTCAATCAGGCTTCATTATTCATGTAGTTCTGCTGTCTCAGTATCTTCAATACCAAGGTGTGAAATTTAGAAATCTAACCCAAAAGCTTGTTCCTTGTGGGTTTAGTCCCTTATTTCTGTAGCTTTTGTACCACTTTGGGATTGTTCAGTCCCACCACCTACATGTTGGAAGCTTGGCACTGTTTGGGTACTTTCCAGCTATCGCCCTCTTCTTATCTTTTCTAGCAATATGAAGAAAATGGTTATGTGATTTTATTTTGCTGTTTTGTGCTATACTTAACAGCCCATATGAATACAGAACTTGATATAGGTAAGGTAAAATAGAGAATATTTCTCCACAATAAGTAAACAAGTTTAGCTTATTACCTATTTTGTAATCATTCTCTGTGCATAATTTTTGTTGCCCAAATTATCCAGAGGTTAACTAAAGCTTACTTATAAATAGGAAATATTTTCCCTATTCATCTGTGCAACTCCTTGCTAGGCAGAGGAACACGTATGTGCATATTTTACAATACCACTGAGCACACATTTTTCATTCTTTTTAAGTCTCTGTCGGCTTACATGGTGGTGACTGTGGGCCTTTGATCAGACTGGCTATTTGAAATCTCAGAGTGGCTAATAGCTCCTTGATAGTGAGGGGGAGGAGATGAGCACTGAAGCTCACAATCACAGGCAGTCACTCAGTGAACTCCTGAACCTGAGTGGTTTTTAAAGCAGGGGTTTGAACTGATAGCATTTGAAGTTTGCACCAATATCAGTGTCTGGGCACGCAGATGAAACGAGGCTTTTCCATGGAGTGGGTTACAGGAGGAACTGGAGAAGTGCACAGGACACAGACGTGTGCAGCCCACCAGAAAAAATTGGATGTGTTGATTTCTTCCCGCAAGGGAGGTCTTTATTTGAAATCTTGTGATATTGAGGATGGGAAGAACCTTCTATAATTGCCCACTGCCTACTCAAACCAAGGCTGGGGGCTGCACTCAGCCTTGAGAAGAGGGTAAGGGGTGAGCTTGGTTAGTGCTGTTCTGCAGCGTGGGGGAGCTTGGAGGAACAAAAGCAAATTCTGGATGGAAGAAGAAATCCAAGTAACTTTTTGAGTATCTTTTCTTTATGATAACCAAATGAAACGTGACAAGTTGTGAATGTAAAATACCTGTGTGTTGTACATGCTGCTGGTTTTGAGGGCTGCTGGTCTTCTACAGGGGAAAAAAAGGGTATTGTTCAGGTGGCCTGTAGATCAATAAAGAAGACTAGTGAGAACTAGCTACAAAAGGGGAAAAGTGACAGAAAATTAATACTTATTTTGAGTAAAAGCATTGGTAATAATAATAAAAAAAGGCAGGAGTTAGAGAAATCAAATTATTGTATAGCTTGTATCCCATTATCAGAAGGCTAATTCATAGAGACCTAAAGTCTGTTGCTGAAATAGGTGACATGATTTACATGACTGAAGTGTTAGAAGTCAATAGTTATGACTTATTTAGGAGGGATTTGGTGGGCATAGAAGTAAACAACTACTGTAAAAAATCGTATTTCCAAGTAAGAGATACTGAAACAAAATTATCCTGAATGGATATGAATCAGCTTCTGCTCAGATGATGCTCTACCCACAGTTTGTTTAACAGTGGCTGAATTCCAAATGAGAACCGGATAATTCCCTTCCTACATTTACTTGCAATCCTCACAGTGGAATAATTTGTGGAATAATTATAGTGACTAATTTGTCAAATTTCAGTTTAGACAGCGCTGCTGGAAAACAGTGCTGGAAAATGGATACTGCTACAGCTTGTGCTTAATTATGTCTATCCTGCATCTAAATATGAATTATCTTGACCAAGCTCAAAGTATGAAGTTGTTTGGGAAGCCCAGCTTGCCTTCCTGGGCAAGCTTGATTTTCTAGCTTTTCAGAAAGGGTGCTGAGTCAAAGGGGAAAAGGTAGAAAATAATCACCTTTCTCTGAAGTCTTTTTCTATGTTTTCCCCTAAGATCTGTATCAGTAAAAGGTGTTTACTCTTGGCCTGAAGCAGAGTTTTCACTTAGTTTTTTTTTTATTATGTAATCTTAATAAAACCTCAAAGTTCAAAATCATTAAAAGCAGTTTGCCAGAGATCCTCTAGAAAATCAGTCTGTTTTAAGACATTAATACTTAAGATATGTGAAACCTGTAAATAGATGCAAGAAATGCTTGAGAGTCCAGTGTTTTCTGCAACTCCACAGTTCTCATTATTTCCCCTTTAGAAGTACATCCCATCCATGACTGTCAGATGAATTGGATCTTGCATCACACAAGGCCTTATCTCCCATTGGGAAAAAAATGTTCAGGAGGCATCCAAGAGTACTCTGAGAACAAGAGCATCATTTCAGCAACGAGTAGCTGCTGACTCACCAGAAAAAGATCCTGCAGAGGCAGCGAATTTCCCTGGAGCGATACTTAGCGTTTGTAAACAGGGCCGTGCATCTCCCGAGCTGTGCAAACAGCTAATCACACATCACTTACACACACAGATTACCTCTCTGGGCCACTTCGGGCTCCTCTGTTCCTGAGGAACACCATCCAATCTCTACTCTCTTATCTTTCCTTGTAGAAGTTGTTGAGGACAGGAAAAGGAAAGTAGAAGTCCCCGCATTTTCCATGTTGCTTGGGAGAGTTGGGATCCAACTCCTACTGGACAGCAGAGTAACTGAGGTTTTAATTGCCTTTGCAAGTTATTCCTTTTAAATTAAATATGAATCTCACAAGAGATTATGGCAGCAATGTTTGCATTTCTGACATGTAAAACGTGTTTATCACTGAGATGCCCCCAATACATACTGGTGAGACAGGAGACACAGGTTGAGGGACAGCTGAGAGGAAACAGGCATTTGCTCCAGATTTGCACTGATACTGCTCTTGACTTTTCAACCCCTTGCTAAATGATTCCATGTTGTAGATGGATGAATAAAGTCAGAATTTTCTAGACCTTTTCATTATATTTAATGTCATCTTAGACCAATGGAAGGTGCAAAATGAGAGCAAGAGCTGAGAACTTTTTACGTAGTTACCTTGATGCTTGAGTCAAACTGAACTGAAAACAAAAAGACTACTTCACTTTTAAGGTAATCTGCCCCCGATTTGAGGAGGGCATTAACATGCCATAGTTGACAAATGAATTATTAAAAAAATACCCAATATAAATATAAACCCAGTTGAGGAATTTTTTTAGCAGCTCTGATGACCAGGACATTGGATTAAGTGTCAGAGATTCTGGGGGTTGGGTTCCTGCCTTAACCATGATCTTTCATACATTACTTTTCTTCTTAAATGATGGTTAAATAGAATGCCAGATATTCCTGAAAATGAAACCTTAGCAACAAATTAATGCATCTAAGACTAGAAGTGTACACATGTATATAAAATTAAAAACTCTGCAGTGTGGAACACTACAGAAGGGTCACAACAAGAAAATAGTAGAGAAGAAGAAAACTAGTGTGTAGCAGCTTGTAGTAGGTTTCAAAAAGGCTCAACTTTATTCCATTTTCTTCTTCATGAGCAGAAGTCGGTAATGGACTATTTTAATACTTTTTCAAAAGCTGCCTAGGAGCCCTAGTTACTAAGCCATAAAGGGAATGGCTAAGTCCCCAGAAGGCTTCTTTTCTTTTCTTTTATAAGTGTGTAGGGGAAAAAAGCAAAATAAAAAAAAAAAAAGACACCAGCTTCAAAGTTAGATGTAAAATAATTTTCCTTTATTTATTATCTTGCCTAGTTCAATGTACTAAAGCAATTTGCTGAATGTTATGGAATTTAACGTTAAACAAAAATAAGCAGAAACAGAAATCTGTTTTAATTTTCCTCTAATTACTTCCTCAGAACCAATCAAGCTGCCAGTCAGGGGAATTGAAGACAGCAGACAGATCAACATTTTATCATCTTTTATTTTTACATACAAAACTTTGTTATTTTGTTAATGGACAAAAAAAGAGGTTGCTGAATTTGGTTTCAAGTGTAGGTAGCTGATTAGTTCTTGAAACAATATTTACATTATTTTGTTTCAAGTTAATTTTGAGGTTGACTCTGCATTCTTTATAGAAATGGAACTGTTATCACTGCTACTTTAATTTAGGATTTTGTGCAGCATCTTCAAAAGAACCTTCCTGAGATTTGGCAGGCTTTTTTTAAAACTGATTGTGCTGGAAAAAAGCGAAGTGCCTTTAGAACAAATACATTTTTAAAGATCAGAAATCAGTTTGAAACTGATTTCTTTTGCATCTGCACTTGTGTAGTCATGTACACATTGCTAAAACTCTCACAATTTCTCCTTCTCATGTAACAGAAAGCACAGGCTTAAGGCTTTCAAAGTGTTACCTGCACCCATAGGAAAAGTACAATATCTACTTGGATTATTGTATTTCTTTATGCTATTGTATTTCTTTATGCTGGATCTGGAAAGCATGTGATTTGTTTTCAGAGGAAACTGTACTCCTAAATTCCTTTGAAAAATCTCCCTCGCTAAATCTGTTATCACCCTAATTCTTTTTGCTGATAACAAAAGGCATCTGTCCTTTATATGCTTAACAAAAATAGTTTGATTAATTCTAAATGACAGGCTTGGCAAAAGAAAGTGATATAATGAATCTGTAAATGAAGAGAATTTTGCTTGGGGTTCTTTTTTTCTTTTGTGGTTTTTTTTCCTTGATTTTTTTTTTTTTTGTTTGTTTGTTTAGGGGATTTTGGGGGCTGGTTTTGTTTCCTGCAGATTCATTGAAGTAGTCTGCAGGTAGGGAAGGGAGGAATTTGTATTTAAGGCATCCTTCTGGAAGATAGAAGAAGTTTACCTCTTTCCCTGCCTGATATGTTTGTTTCTGAGTTGGATACCTATTGTTTCCTCAGTTGGAATATTTCTGCAAAACACCTGATTGCATAGCATTCCTGAAAGTCTCAGCAGTGAAGATGTGGGAAGGAAAGCAATGCCTACACAGCACTTGCATTTTTGTTTAATTTCTTGTGAAATAATATTTTGGTTGTTTTTATTAAGAGCAACAAACAAAAAGCAAGGAACAGGAAAAACTCCAAAATTCAGAAACCTCAAATTCAGCCCCTTTCCATTCCCTAAATTTCAAACCCTTATATAAGGAAGGATGCCTGTGACCAGGATACAGCTTCTGGGAGAGGTGGGGAGAGAGGAGGGAAGGCCCTCTGACATTTAGTGTGGGTTTACTTACACCCATGGACTGTAGCCAAATAATTATTATTTTGGTTTTGTTGTTCTTACTGTTTCATTGCTTATTTATGTATAGCCTTTCTTGGTATTTGGTATTTGTTCATTAAGTTGAACTTAGTTGAACATTTTAAATAGCCTTTTTGCAGTTTGAATTTTTTGCATGAAAACCCTGTTTTTCTTGCTTAGATGTGGCTATTTAACTCANGCCCTGCAGCCCCAGCCGTGTCCCTCACAGGGCACAGGTGTGGCCCTGCAGCCCCAGCAGTGTCCCTTACAGGGCACAGGTATGGCCCTGCAGCCCCAGCAGTGTCCCTTACAGGGCACAGGTGTGGCCCTGCAGCCCCAGCCGTGTCCCTCACAGGGCACAGGTGTGGCCCTGCAGCCCCAGCAGTGTCCCTTACAGGGCACAGGTATGGCCCTGCAGCCCCAGCAGTGTCCCTTACAGGGCACAGGTGTGGCCCTGCAGCCCCAGCCGTGTCCCTCACAGGGCACAGGTGTGGCCCTGCAGCCCCAGCAGTGTCCCTTACAGGGCACAGGTATGGCCCTGCAGCCCCAGCAGTGTCCCTTACAGGGCACAGGTGTGGCCCTGCAGCCCCAGCCGTGTCCCTCACAGGGCACAGGTGTGGCCCTGCAGCCCCAGCAGTGTCCCTTACAGGGCACAGGTATGGCCCTGCAGCCCCAGCAGTGTCCCTTACAGGGCACAGGTGTGGCCCTGCAGCCCCAGCCGTGTCCCTCACAGGGCACAGGTGTGGCCCTGCAGCCCCAGCAGTGTCCCTTACAGGGCACAGGTATGGCCCTGCAGCCCCAGCAGTGTCCCTTACAGGGCACAGGTGTGGCCCTGCAGCCCCAGCCGTGTCCCTCACAGGGCACAGGTGTGGCCCTGCAGCCCCAGCAGTGTCCCTTACAGGGCACAGGTATGGCCCTGCAGCCCCAGCAGTGTCCCTTACAGGGCACAGGTGTGGCCCTGCAGCCCCAGCCGTGTCCCTCACAGGGCACAGGTGTGGCCCTGCAGCCCCAGCAGTGTCCCTTACAGGGCACAGGTATGGCCCTGCAGCCCCAGCAGTGTCCCTTACAGGGCACAGGTGTGGCCCTGCAGCCCCAGCCGTGTCCCTCACAGGGCACAGGTGTGGCCCTGCAGCCCCAGCAGTGTCCCTTACAGGGCACAGGTATGGCCCTGCAGCCCCAGCAGTGTCCCTTACAGGGCACAGGTGTGGCCCTGCAGCCCCAGCCGTGTCCCTCACAGGGCACAGGTGTGGCCCTGCAGCCCCAGCAGTGTCCCTTACAGGGCACAGGTATGGCCCTGCAGCCCCAGCAGTGTCCCTTACAGGGCACAGGTGTGGCCCTGCAGCCCCAGCCGTGTCCCTCACAGGGCACAGGTGTGGCCCTGCAGCCCCAGCAGTGTCCCTTACAGGGCACAGGTATGGCCCTGCAGCCCCAGCAGTGTCCCTTACAGGGCACAGGTGTGGCCCTGCAGCCCCAGCCGTGTCCCTCACAGGGCACAGGTGTGGCCCTGCAGCCCCAGCAGTGTCCCTTACAGGGCACAGGTATGGCCCTGCAGCCCCAGCAGTGTCCCTTACAGGGCACAGGTGTGGCCCTGCAGCCCCAGCCGTGTCCCTCACAGGGCACAGGTGTGGCCCTGCAGCCCCAGCAGTGTCCCTTACAGGGCACAGGTATGGCCCTGCAGCCCCAGCAGTGTCCCTTACAGGGCACAGGTACGGCCCTGCAGCCCCAGCAGTGTCCCTCACAGGGCACAGGTATGGCCCTTACAGGGCACAGGTGTGGCCCTGCAGCCCCAGCCGTGTCCCTTAGAGGGCACAGGTGTGGCCCTGCAGCCCCAGACTGGGCAGGAGCTGCCACAGGCAGCCAAGAACTTTGGCAGTGGGGCTGGGTCTCCCCTGTCCCCCACCCTCCCAGCCCCAGCATCACCTGGGGATCCCTGGAGGAGCAAGAAGCAGAGCTGAGGTCACAGGTAGAAGCC
This sequence comes from Buphagus erythrorhynchus, assembly GCA_013400855.1. Taxonomy (NCBI): domain Eukaryota; kingdom Metazoa; phylum Chordata; class Aves; order Passeriformes; family Sturnidae; genus Buphagus; species Buphagus erythrorhynchus. Next base: position 11,409 of record VZTT01020021.1, on the reverse strand, counting down.
AGCAATGCTTTTGTATATCAGCTTGAGGAGTGTTAACCCCATAAACATGAAATATGAGTTAGAGCTCTCACTGAAAACCTTGGCTGGGGAGGTGACAACTTCTGGGGTTCCTGTCTGCCCACCCAGTGCCTTCCTGTTTGCCATGACCTGCCTGTCCCTGGATCATGGGCCAGCTCTGCCATACACCACCCCAGCAGGGCTCCTGCTGCCTCTGGGCCCCCACAGCCTGCAGTGTCAGAGGGTGGTTATTGTTTGACATCAGGGGAAGTTCACACTTATTTTCTCATATGCATTTATTTTTACATGATTTAATATTTACTGCAACAGCAAAACAATCTATTGTGCTAAGAGGACAAGTTCTGCACAAATGAGGACATTGCAGTCAAACTTAGATAGAAATTCTCCTAAAACAAACAGCTAATTCAAAGGAAATATCTTAATTTCCAAAGCTGTACCACACAAGACAAAGGAGAGTGATGTACTTCTTAACAGTCACCATAAACAGTCATAACAGACACTGTTATAGAATAAGAATATAGAAATAGAATAATTGAATTATTTGAATAAAAGGTCTCCAAATTGGAATCAAAAGACTTTTCTGGACTTAGCAATTTAGACAATATTACTGTTGAAATAGGAAAAGCATTGTATTATAGGAGTTAAATGGTAAGCTTCTACCCACAGAACAATTATAAGATATTCAAAACCCTTTCTGAACAAGGGTGTTTATAAAAATGCAGAGGCTCATCACACCTTGTGTAGACTCCGAGGCAATTAATGGTGAAGGCTTCTGGAAACAGAAATGAGACTTGATAAGTAATTGCTAGATAAACATTATAGAAATGCTGAGGTCCTGGGTTTAGAAGTGAGAAAGGCTTCTAAATGTCTCAGATGCTCCTGTGAATGTTGCTATTTGTTATATCTCTGCAGCATTTCGGTGTCTAAGTGCCCATTTTAAGATACTTTGGGCCTGATTAAAAAATAATAATGGCTGAGCAGTTGAGATACCAATGTAATTCAGTCAAACTGATGTGAGGCTGAGTTGTGTTATGATCAGAGTCAAGACTGTCAGTGATCACTTTGCCAACTGGTATTTTGATGTATAAATAATAATTAAGAGCTCTTTTTGTGGCTACTGAGGCTTTTTTGTCTGAGTGCTGGTTGTTCTGCCACATTAGAAATGGGCATACCAGTGTGACCTGGCCTCTGGAGCTGGGCTGGCCACCACAGGTTTAATTCCTAGAAGAGAAGTGCTTCTTGCTGTTCTTTGAAGGTTATAGGTATGATATTTTGTTCTCTTATTTTCTCCCTGATGAGGAGTGGAAAAATATTTTAAATTTTAGTACTGTTTATGATTCAAGAAACTGTTTCTTGCTCTGCTTCATTTACAGCAGTAAGAAAATAATAAAATATTTTGGTGGAGAAGAGTTGGTGCCTTTAAAATATTTTAAGAAAAATATTTTTCCAGACCATTACTAGAATCTGCTTACATGGATGTTTATTGTGAATGTTTTAGCATGTAGTTGTTTTTATGAAGCTATTTTGATGTTCCTGAATGCTCCTGCACAAAAGAAAATATTCTCATTTTGTTAGTTAGTACTTATGAAAATGACTTTATACAACTTATTTATAACCTAAATGTAGGGTCGTGACTTTATCTTTAATGTTATGCCCTGTTGGAGTAAAAATACAGTTATATACAGTTGTACTAAAGCACCAACAGAGGAAAAAAGCCTGTGCTTTCTGTAGGTTGCTATTGCACTCCCTATTTTACTGAGTTGGCTTACAAGACAAAAATGTTCATTCTTTATTTGTGTGAACAGCCAACTGTAGCAGCACCAATGTCTGTAACTGGATTTCATTATAGAAATTCAGCTAAAAAGGGCCACAGGCACAAAAATCCATTAAAATGTTTCTATTGCTTTACATATTCTTCTGTGATAAAAATAGCCCTATATTTGAATTTAAGAAGCTTTAGCCTAAAGGGTAGCAGATGGATATTAAGGAGATTATAATAAAGAAGGGTATTATAAAAAAAAAAAAAGCAAATGGGGAGAACCATTCTTTTGTATTTAGGGAAACCATTTGTAATTGCAAAGGTATTCAGAAAATGTGATCTGTTCCTAGGTAATCAATAATGACTTGTTGATTCTTTGTTTCTCTATAAAGTCCTGATATAAAAATAGGCTCATTTTGTAATAAATTGATACAAACAACAGCAAAAATTATTAGCTCTATCTAGGACGCTTGCATTGTCACTGTAACAATGTAAAATGTGATGAGTGGCTGCCATCTGAGCATATTTTGAAATAAACAGCAAATGCTCTTTGGCTTAGTCAGAGTCTCAAAAAGCAGCCTTCAGAAGTTTCTGAGAAAATGCAGCCTCTGCCAGTTCTAGACCCGATTTCCCTTCCCGTAAATCTACTTTATATCTCAACTTTTTTCCCTATCTCTGCAAATTTGTCCTGGCAGATTTAAAGGTTTTCTCAAGTTTCTTGAAAATTTCTGGTCCCTTTGGAACCCAGACAGAACCTTCCAGCAGCCAGATCAGATTTTCTGCTTCAATCACAGAAGTCCCTCCCTCCTGTGTATGCACAGATCACTTGCACTTAACAGCTCAGTACCTGTGTGATAAGTTTGAGACAAATCAGATTTAGTTGTCATTTCTGCATAAGGGAAGAGCAAGTCCATGACACATCTGGCAGTTCCCAGGGTTGTGGGATTGAAACATTGATGGTGCACAGGGGCAAGGCTGCAGCCCAGCTGTCCAGCAGCATTGGACAGTACAGCAGAGTGGCTTTTCTCCTCCTGGAAGCTGCACAGTCTGTGCCCTGCATCCTCTGACCTTTGGGAAGGGGAGATTCTTGGATTGCCAGCATTGCTCCATCACTAGGTGTCTGTGGTGGAAGGGGGAGGAGCTGACAGGAGGGGAAAGAAACCCCACATGTCTCCTCTCAAGCTCTCTGGTGTGCTGGCTGGAGGTGGCCCACTGAAGTCTGATGGGATTAACTGGCTTCAGTGGGCTTGACATCTGTGTGAGAAAGGTTAGACTTCTCCTTCAGGTTAGCTGGCCCTAATAACATTTCACTGATTGCATTCCCCTTCTTATACTTTCCATGTCTTGGCTGAATATTGTGAGCTGTGGTATAAGGATGGATTTTTTTAGAGATTCCTCTTGCTCCTTGAGTGAGCCCTGGGACTTTTCCAGCAAAAGATAAGGGAAGAAAGGAATGGGGGGCAGGGGGGGAAGGAAACAATTGCAGGTCTCAATAACTACGAAGAGTTAAACAAAGAGGTAACTGCTGCAATGCCTAAATGTTTTTGGCATCTCTTTAATGTGAAACCTTTTCATCTGTTACACCTTCAGAAGTCAGATCTCCCTACACTCCCTTTGAGTTTTGTGCCTCCATTTCTGTCTTAATTACCTCTCAGAGTGAGATTGCTCTTCTGTCTTAGAGGAGGGGGATTTTTTAATGCAATGTTGTATTTTTTATTTCTAAATATATACATGTATATATGTCTGGAGAAAGTTGGCTTCAAATCTTTTGTTCTTGGCACTCACCATATGCTACTGTTTAATATTTAATCAGCCCCACCTCATCAGAAACACTGCTGGCCTCATTAGATAATTAATGGCTGCCTGCGTCTCATTTGCTTCAGTTGATACATCTGCAGCCAGTAATTAGAGCAGGAGTTTATTAGTTGCACTGGCTTAGTTTATTTGTGAAACAATCTCTCCTTTGATTGAAGCCGTTGGGATTGGCATATGTGGACAGCCTGCCTCCCTGTTCAGTAGGGCTCTTTTGTTTACATTTTTGCTACAGTTTTGCAACACTGCACATCCTGGCAGTCCTAGGAACAGTTGGTGGTGAAGATTTGCCTTTTATAATTTAGAAGATAATTGGGTAATTCAATGCAGTAAAGCTACTGCAAAGCAATTCTATAACTTTGGGGGAGGGGTGAGGAGGGAAATCTGGTAGACAATTTGTTCTCTTATAATATTCATTTTTTTATTATTATTTTTCAGGCAACTTAATACAAACTCTCTCTATCTGAAGTATATATGTGCGTAGCACAATATGTTTGGAAAGCTTTCAATACACAATTTTTAAATCTTGATATATTAGCTAAGACAAAACCAGTATTCTTAAATATTGGTGAGTGGTCACATGTCAGTGTCAGTAACCATCCTACTTAATAAATTCCCATTTTAAATCTGTCTTTGGTCTGTCAACTCACTTGCAAGTGTGTAAAATGTACTGTGGTATTTTCTTCTGGCTCTATGAATTTATGACAAGTTTCTCACTGAGTAGTCTGAAGGAAAGCCTTTATGCAACTGACTACATTAAAATACTGAGATGAATTGTTCCTGCCTCTGAGAGAAAACACCAGATCTCATCAGGATTGTCTCTGAAAGGTCCTTTCATGTCATTATACTCTTAATCCTGATTAAGTGGGCTTGTTTTTTACTGAGGAAATAAGTCTCTATAGCTCTTTTTTCCTCTTAACAAGGTTCTTGTACCAATGATCATCCAGCCAGGCAGAAGTTTGAATGGGGAGTTCTCCCTCCTCATTGCCTATTTTTGTCTTGCATGTTTGCTGAGCACCTTGCCTTGGCATTTTGTGTGCAGAGGTACTGCAGAATTCCACTCTGGAACAGCAGGTGTGTGTTTGACAGCCTCTGGCAACACGATGCAAGAGTTAACTGTTAATGTGGGGAAGAAATCCAAGTCAGATTCCATTTTCTTTACCACTGGAAAAGGAAACTGAACATTGTTTTGTTTTTTGCGTGTTTATTTTCCAAAGGGCCAGGTTATAGAGCCAGCACTTATTTTTAAAACGTGGGAGAAGGTGTTTTGGGCTGTTGACTCTGACTCTTCTTTTGTCCTCAGTGAGGATTTTCCTGCAGTGAACATTTCCAGATAGGTCTTGTTCCAAGATTAGCACATCAGCTGTCTTTGCCTATGTGCAAGAATTCCTGTAATTAAGCCTAATATCTCTTATAGTATTTCTTTTATCTACCAGCATGTGTGTTCCTGAAAGCATATCCTAAATCTTCTGTATTCTGGGATGCTCCTTCCTCCTTGTTGTACCTCATAAAACCAGGGGAAGGCAATTGTCAATGATTTTTGCCTTCAGCCTTGCTGCAAGAGAGGTTCTAGTGAAAACTAAGCTGCATTTTCTTTTAACCTGCCTGCAAACCAGGTACATTTACTGCAGGTTGGAGGCATCCTCAGCCTTTGGAGGACTGGGTTAAAAGTAATCCTGGCTGGGTGGTTTGGGTGAAGGCACAAACTGTCTGATAAGACTTGGGGCTGGCAACTCCCTACCCTTGTTCTCTTCCTGCAGGGGTGAAGTGTCTGTAGCTGTCTCTGCTGGGAAGCCTTATTTCCTTTATTGTGTGCATCTGGGTGTGTTCTTCATTGTTTAGGTTTTTTGTCTATTTTGCAAGTCACACTTCATACTTGAGCCCAACTACCTCTCTCACATAGCTAGTATATTTTCCTGGTGTTGTTGAGAGATTTAACCCTGGTGAGGAGCTAGAATCTGTGATAACCACACCTTTAAAAGACTGGTACCAGGCAGCCTGGCTGCACAATTGGAAGGGGTGTCAGCCAGCAATAGTTTTACTCTAGCTCCAAGCAATGGCTTCCTTATCAGTCTTCAAAACATTAAAAAGTCTTTTCTTCTACTAGATAATCCTTTATCATCCCTCTGTAGCTCCACTTAGCCTACACTGGCAGATTCAGTGCATTTTGACAGTTGTGACCTGATGAAAAAGCTTGTGCTGTGTTTGTAATTGATTGTAGCCATAAATGGCTCACAGACTCTATTTTGTTTCTGTTGTTCACTGTGTCACTTGAGCTTTTTGTTTGTGTTTCTCTGGTTCGATTTCTCCACAGTGAGAAGAGCTTTGCAGAAACAAGTTTAGATTTTCATTCACAAGGTGGTGTTGGGCTGCCTCTGGGAAGAGGGCAGGAAGGAGAGACAGCCATCAGTGTTTTCTGATGCAGAGCAAGAGGGAAGTGATGGCTGCTGTACATGAGCATGAACAGTTTTTTTGGAGGGTATTATCAGAATTAACCAGCTGGATTATTAACCAGCTGGTTAATAAGCACACCTTCCTTCAGACTTTGCTGGCACTGCTTTTGACCAGTTTTAAGTCCTCATCCTAGTAATGGTTAACTTTTGCTTTCCCGTGTTACTGGCACAGGGGAATCTACTAAACCACATTTGGGTTAAATTCCTAAATGGCAGCACTAGATGTGCCTGCACAACCAATTAGAACTCACATTTGGCAAGAACAGTAGGGATCTGTGTGTATTGTCTGCACTGCTGCGTGGATATTATATAATCGAGTTAGCTGTGCATTTGCTAAGTTTTCCAGACACCAATTCTCTCTGAATCTTCCCCATGTCTTATGAAGGGTGTTTTGAAGGGCAGGTTTCTGAAAGCTGATTTTTTTTTTAATGGGGTTTTATTCAAAACAGTATTTGAGTATTTAACTTCCTAAGTTGCCCTTAGAAATCAGTTTTATGTTTTGAGTGCTAAACCTGAAGTTTGTTTTGAGTTTGTGTCCATGATTACATTTACAAGCTCAGAGAATTCATCATTGTGCATATATTCTGCTATATTGTGACTTTTTTTCACCTTTGCATGGTGAAGTGCTGAAGTTCAAGGCAAGAACATTTGTGAACTGATCCCTCAGAGCCAAGTGTTCCCCCCCATCCCCTCACTGACACTTTATGGCAGCTTACCCTTGCATACCATCTCTTCAGGTCTGGAAAGTGTTATTCAGCCATTTAATACAGAATTTACAAGGCTAGAAAGCAGTTCTTAAAAAAAATCATTAGAAAATGAAAATTTTGCAGACTACAACAGTGTTAGACAAGTCATTTAAAGTAATAAATAGGTGAAACCTATTCTCACAAGCTGAATTGTAAGAGAAATTTATCTGATATATATAACAGTGAAAGAGACACTGGCACACACACTACTTCGATTGCAAAATGATGAAAAGTTACAATAAATCTCCCTGTGTATGCCTTTTCTTTCCCCTTTAAACATTCTAGTGTCATTGTTGTCAGGTTTCTATATTCAGAGTCTATCTCCTTTCCGTAATCTTGGGCTTGCCTGCTCTCCAAGGGACACAATTATGTTAGTTCCAAATAAGGGCTCTTTGATCTCTTTTTATTCCTCCTTTGTTTCTGCACAATGAAAGCAAGAGGAACTCAATTAAAGTGACTTAGTCTGGTCTCTTGACAGAAATTGTTACAAGTAAAGGGTTTGATTCTCTCCTCAGTTAAACTGCTGTTTTGCCAGTGTAGCTACATTGACACTATCAGAGCTGCATTGATGGAAAGCTGCTGCAATGGAAGAAAGGATCAATCCTCAAGTTTCTCCAAATAGGCCGTTTGAAAGAGCTACCACTTTCTTTTTCTCAGCTGAATTGAAAGCAATTTAATTGGCTTTCAAAGTAGGCTGCTCAGTGAAAGAAGCCCAGACTGAAGGTGACCACGATGGCAACACGAAGGGGAGACACATCTTGTGATGAAACTTTGTTTTGCATTAAAGTATGGTAATCCTATAAAAGCAAATTTTAAGAATAATGTGTCCATGGCAGTCATACTTAAAACAGGGGTGTTACTTGGTATTTTCTCAGAGTAAACTCGTGTCTTAAATTCACCACACACCATGTGTTTATCATTTCCTTTTTTTTTTTTGAGAAAGGCATAAATTATAGGTACCATGCACTCAGCTTGTGCTTTCAATCCAAATAATATTTGCCATCCTCAATATGTTTTAGGTCTTAAGTCAGTCTGTCTCTTGAAAGAGCCAGAGATTTGCTAGAGCCTGCAGGGATTATGAGCACTTGGTAATTGCTACAAAATGAGATTCTTCTCTTGATAAAATGAAAACCTTAAACATTACTATATGTGTTGCTGTTCAGAAAGCAAGCTCAGGACAGAAAAACATCATTGGAAACATGAAATATTCCATTGCAGACAGAATAGGTGGGCTTTTTGCCCTTTGTGAAACATAGTCATCAGTGTTTTGTATATCTATGGGGTTTTTTGGCATATGTCTTTATATTTGGGTGGATCATTGTAGTTAAAAGATCTGTTAATACCATAACTGATATTGAATACTACTTCTTTGCTCCTTTTATTTTGAGATGCTGTTTCCTAGATAAATCCTGTGAAGGGTTTTGGTCATTTGGTGGTTATTCCATGCTCAGCCTTATTCATCCTCTAATGCTGCTGTGAAGTTTGTGGTCCTTGGGTTCTTCAGCCTGTTAGAGGTTCCTTGTCAAGCTTTATTTGGGGAACCATCTGATTTGGCTTCCTTTTCACTTTTGTCAGGATTCACTTATTCCCATCGTGCTAACTGTTTAAAGCTGGTTTTCCCATTAGCCCTCAGAGATATGAGAAATGCAGTTCCTATAGTCAGGTTAGTTACTGTCTCTGAAGTCTCTCTTCTCCTCTGCACCTATTCCCTACTCCTTCTACCCTTTTCTCAGCAAATCTTGTCCTGCTGGAAAGTCCCATTACGCTGCTCTGTGAGGCTCCTGTCTCGACAGGACTAAGGGCACATTTTCTGACACAGAATATTGCTGTCAGAAGAAGGTCTCAGAAACATACTCTTTGTTGCTCTGAAATAATTATTTGCTGCTTCTCATGCAGGACAGAAACAAAGGCAATATGTTTGTTACCCAGAAGATGGAAATTACAGGCAAGCAAGAGACGGAGGACAAGCAAAGAATGCAAGCGTGGGAGGTATCACTTTGCTCTCCAGTGTCACAGATAATTTGGACCTGTCTAGAATGGATCTAACGATCTCTGGGATTTTTGATCAATTCTCATTTAAGCAAATTCTCTCCTTGAGTTTTGAGGTGATTCAGTGATTAGGGAATGCTTTAGACATCTCTATTTCCTTTGTGCTTTTTTTTTCACCACGTGAAATTTTTTAATGCCAAAGAAGAATGATGGTTTGCTGAAAGATGTTATTTAGACAATAAAATAGAGAGCAAAGTTGCAAGTCTTCCAAATGGTATTTTACAACAATGATCCACTGCTAGATCTTGGTGTTGCTTCATGCTCTACCTCGTATTCTCGGGGGGGAGAAAAAATAACTAAAGAAAGCATAGGATACAAGAGTTCATGAAAGAAATTATACATAGGACAACTTGACTGCCATGTAACAAGACTATTACATTTTGAGTATATGGAAAAAATAGAAACAAATCAGTCAGTGATATTTTCCCTGTCTGTAGTTGAAGAGCAGTAGACCAGTGAACGAAATTCAAGGGCAGGAACTCTTACAGTGGAAAGAAATTCAAGGAGTGTTGGTGTCTTATATGGCTTACCTGCATGCACAGCATCCCATATTAAAATATACCTGTGACTGAAATAAAGGTTAGAGCAGAGCTATTTCTAAGGTTTTTGGATTACTATTACTTAATTAAAAAATACTATCAAATATCTCAATTTGAATGTTTGGGGAGGTCAGGGAAGCTCTCTGAGCTCTTGTCAGTTCTCTTGCTGGATTTTCCTGCCCAGATTTTAGCACACCTAAGGCCAGGTTTTGTGAGTCTCATCTTTAAACAAGGCTCTTAGGAACTGGACTTCCATCATCTTAACTAAGAATTTGTACCACTGCTTGGGCTGTGCTGATGTTTTCAGCCTGCTCACTACTTGGAGACATTCAAACTTCCTTATTTGTTTTATACAAAGGGAGCTAAAGAATTTACTTTTTTTTTTCTCCCCCTTTTGGGAAGAAACAGTTTTAAATCCTCTTTTTCTATGACAAATATTTTTATATAGAATGCAAATCTTTTTATATCAGTCTTTTAGGTGACCTGCATACTGAGCTT
>VZTT01020019.1:7537-23460 GCA_013400855.1 Buphagus erythrorhynchus | reverse complement strand
GGGTGTTATACAAGACTGTTAAAATCTGTCCAGTATAATATTTTGATTACACACTTGCATTCAAAAGATTTATGAATTACGATATTTTCCTTGCTCCTGTTGCCACTTCTAGCTTCTGCAATTCTCAAATTAACTTTAGTCCTTTCAGTCCAGCAGCTAGAAATTTGCTCATTACTGGAACAGTAACTCGTTCTTTATACACATCCTTATAAATCTGGTTAAAGCACACCTGCACCTTTCAAACATATTAACTCCATTTAATTTCAATAATGTGTGTTTCAGCCTCCGTTTTTGTCTTCCTTCACTGTACCTATGTTCTACTTTGGAATGGTGCCTAACAATGACCTATTGAATCTTCAGCAGCTCTTAAACAGGTTTTTTTTTTTTAAATGTCACATTTTGCCAGATGGGTTAGTACTGCCCAGAGTGAATCATCACCATTTACTCTGATATTCACTGTCATCTGACATTTATTACACTCCCAGAATGTAAATTAAGGTACTCACCAGTGGACCTAAAGCACAACCTTTTGCAGTACATGCCTGGACTCTGAAGGAATGCAGACTCCAAGGAGCAAGCCCATAAGCATAACAACTTAGCTGTGATGAATTTTGCAGCAGAACACCATCCATGTACAATCCATAGCTAGTAATAATACCTATAAAACAATGTGGGAGAACTCAGTAACCAAAAGGCTACAGAATTTAGAAGAAAAAGAATATTACAGACACCAAGACAATAGTAGTAGTAGTATTACAAACTGTTTACAATTGAGCAGATACTGTTTAGCATGACTGAGCATGTAAAACTCAAAAGAAACATACTCTTCCGTCTTGAACTGTTGAAAAGTTCACAAGTGGACAGCATCTCTTTAAACACTATTACACTATTCCAAAGATTATCCCTTAACAAACTTGCTTCTGAGTGACAGCCAATATCACCTTGGAATGAGGAAAACTGAGGCAATTCTGGTTCACAGCCTAGTCTGCATGTGGCTTTTCAAACAACACAAAAAGCCATCTCACATCTTAACAGCTTTAGAAACAGACTTAGAAACAAAATCTCCAATACAACTGAAATCCAGAAAGACAATTCAGGGCAATGCTATAACTACAATAAAACAGTTACAAGTAATTTTGTCACACAAAATACCTTTTTCATACTCATTTNTCACACAAAACACATTTTCGTATTCATTCTTTATGACCACTACTTTAGATTTTCAGCACTTTGTCAACAAACTACATACTACATTAATTTGGGGTAGGAGAGGGGTGGTTGGCAAATGTTACCCACTTTTCTAAATGAAATCACAAAATAGTAATGATTACCATTTCCTTCTCAATATGCTGTAGAAAAATTCCTGAAGTAAACTACTCCTTGCCTATTCAATCTACAGAAAGAAAACATTTGGAAACTCAAACATTAGCAACATTTTTAGACAGAGGAAAGAATGTATAATTGGCTAACACTAACTAAAATTACAAGTGATTGCTTATTGCATTTATAATGGATTCTAAAACTTTGTTCTTCCAAAGATACATGGTAGGATAACACATCCTGTAGAGTGTTTTGAACTTAATGAACTAAAGATTTAGTTTTACAGATTTGCTTAGACTTTGGAAACTGAGCTTGCAAAGGAGTATCTTTTATCAGGGCTATTCTGCCATCTTTCTCACTTCTGAATAATCTCCCTTTTTAAAAGTTATTTCAATGAGAAATCTTAAGGCAAATAAATGCAAAGTTATAGGATTCATTTGAAGTGATTTTAGTTCAGAGGATGCCTTCTAATCCTTCCATTATAGAAGACAAATTCTATTGTAAAACTATAGCTCAGTTCACCATTCCTCCCCTTAAAAATTAATTTTTTTAATCTACATTGAGGAAGATTTGGTGTGAAATTGAAAAAAATATTTTCTCCTCTACAAAATGGAGAATTGTTTCATAAATAAATGTGTACATACAACTGTTTCAGCTGAGCTTTGAAGAGCTCTACTTCAAAAGATTTACATGATAAAGAGCTGAGTATGGTGAAGTGATTCACACACTCCTCAATTCTTTTCTCTTCTAGAAAAGTAAGAGGCTAAACTCAACTCAGACAGTAGAGATGTGTGTAGGAGGAGGTCCTGGAAAAGCTCACACTATCCATCTTACCACATTTGACAGGCTTCCTAAAGCAAAAATCCCTTGTGGTTCTGTGTCTAGTTGCTTGTGAAGCAGTAACATAAATGGTTGATATTTTTCCAACTTTAAACAAACAAATTTTATATATATGGGTATATACTTTAAAATTTCTTATATATCTCAGAGGAAAAATGTGAATGTTGGCATTAAGGATGTGTTTTATAGGGGAAAAATGCCAAACACTGGATACTCTTAAGAATCTACTGTACCTGCAGCACTAACTCTTTTAAAGTATCATAGAATAGAATCATAGAATTACCTGTGCTGGAAAGGACCAACAAAGATCACCCAAGTCCAACCCCTGGCCTTGCACAGGACAACCCCAAAAATCACACCATGTGCCTGACAGCATTGTTCAAACTCTTCCTGAACTCTGTCAGGCTGGTGCTGTGACCACTTCTCTGGGGAGCCTGTTCCTGCCTGACCAGCCCCTGGGTGAGGAATCTTTTCCTGGTATCCAATCCAAATCTCCCCTGAGATAGCTTTATGCCATTCCCTTGGGTCCTGTCATTGGTCACCAGAGGGCACAGATCAGTGCCTAATAAATCATTATTAATTCCTTTGATACTTATGGTAACAGCATGAATCACAATGAGATCATTTGGCATTAAAGTTTTAAAGAGTTCCTAAAGCCACAGCACTGTGCAGCATCTGCACTTGAGGAGCAGCTTTGCTCCTCAAAAACTGTGAGCTTTTGTTATTTCTCTCAGTACTGTCAGAGAACAATCGTCTCTAAAAACTTGATCCATTACCTCTTGAGTTTACTTCTGCCTTTGCCTTGCAGGACACTGATGGAGAAAACCACAGTATGAAAAGAAAGAGGAAAAAGTACATTTCAGAAGAAAAGAGCTAATAGTCAGATGTGAAGCCTTTCTTTTTTTAAATTAGGCAATAAGTATTTTTACCAGGGATAAGTAACTCTGTCTCCCTCTTTCACCAGTATAGGCTTCCAAGACACACAGACAAAAAGTTCAAAGTTGGCCCAAAGTTAATGAACTTCTTGAGACTCGCTAAATATTGCTGAAGTTTACCATGCATAAAATATTTAAAACTATAGGACAATTTTGTGATTTACAAGACTTCCTGAGCAACATGTGGTCACCATGAAAAGATGCAGTTTCTTCATAATTATGAAGTCTAGGCAGCTAGGTCAAATCTTGATTTCACTGAAATCTTGATTTCACAAAATCTATTGCCTATACTACAATTATGTTTCACTTTTGAAAAGAAGTCCAAGAATGCAAATTAAACTTAAACTAAAGTCCCTTGTAAAGTTTTCTTATTCTTTCTTATTCCTCCTTTCCTCTCTCTGTGTGAGGCCATATAATGTGTCAATGATATTCAAGACAATAAAGAGGTTTTGAATCCAAAGCAGTACAAGCACTTTACTCTTAAGGTGCAATCTAGAGGTCAAATCTTAAGCAAACATACTTTTACCTACATCAATTTCACTCACTACAAACACCAGTCATCTCTCATAAGCACAAGGATTTGCAAGAACAAGTATTGGCTTAGTTCACTGAATAATTTTATAAATCTGTTTTTACTATACCTACTATTTTCCATAAAAATTCCACATGGCCTTGGAAGATATAGTCCTGATTTAGACTTGATTTTATATATGATGGGAACAGGAAGTGAATTTTTTGAGAATTGATCAGCTAAGGAAACATCTCAGTAGAAAATTTTCAAGGATTTTAGAAGAGCAGATCTCAAATTACATAGCAAGATTATAATGGATGTGCTCTGAAGAATGGATCATTGTTTATTAAGGGCACTAGAATAATAAAAAGTCAAAACAGAATATGTGATAACACATGATTTTACAAGCCTCTCCATACAAGCTTCTCCACCCTCATCTAAATGGTCAATATTGCCTATATTATCTACTATCTACCTACCTATGTGACAGGTATGTATACAGTCACAGAACCTGGGCCATGTACCACTAACCATTTTATTGTTGGATTGAAAATAAGACAAAATAAAATGTTGATATTTCAAATATATTCAACATGTCATCTTCCAAAAGTATTTTTTCTACTTTGTACATAAATGATATTTCTGAAGCAACATTCAACAAAGAATTAGGTGTATAATTTCCCACTTTCCTATGATTTTTTCCCCTCAAAATAATGTAAATTTGCCTTAAATTCAACAAAAAACTGTAGCCCTGAATTTTGATATCCACATCTGGATAACACGAGCCTAGGAGTTCCTGTACCCCAAAGCTTGTTTCTCCTCATTGTGCCATCTTTATGAAGAAGCCATGTAGCCTTTACTCTTGTTTGCCACCTCTGACCTCCAAGGCAGTATTTTCATTCTCCTTAACTTTTTTCTAATTCACAACAAGCAGCCAATATATATCCCATATATATCATGAGAGCATAGCAAAGTCTGTGCTGTCCAGCCCCACCCAGCCCACACACCCGTCAGAAGCTGATAAGCCTCCTCAGCCCATGGAAATAAACAGTAGCATCTGTCAAGCAGCAGCAAATGAAAGGAGGCAGGAGAGAAAGGAATGGCCCCAGAGATCTAATAAGGAGATGACAATCTATGATATGCAAATCTTTGCAATTCTGAGGTTTCCACCTGAAACTAAGCCAAGCTCAGTATTTTCAAAAAGCACTACTTACACCTAGCAGCCTGAAACACACCAAGTTTGAACCAATTCAGTTCAAAGCAGGAAACAGTTTCTATGCTTTTGAAAAAAAAAAACTCACAGAAAAATCAAGAATGCACCAGTAGAATGCTGAAGTAAGAAAATTTTAGGGAAAGTATCTAAGTACCTTCTGCTGGTCTTTCTCACATTTTCTCAACTATGATATTTTTCAGCATCTTACACGATTTTAAAACCCTGACACAGATAGCGATTATAAATGATGTGGCCACAAGGCAGCCCAAAAGATGTGTTGAGAATGAGCAAAACAAAGTCACTGAACAATGCCAACCTTCCTGATTAAGCACTTGCTCAGTCAAAAGTTTTAGAGCTTATTTGCTGTTGGATTTTTTAAAATTATTTTCAAGAAAATGGGGAAAGGATGGAAATAGAAAATTGGAGAATGAGAAAAGATGTTATTAGATAAATCACAGAATCATGTAGGTTGGAAAGGACCTTGAAGATCATTGAGTCCAGCTGTTAACCCAGCACTGCTAAATCCACCACTAAACCATGTCCCAAAGCACCACATCTTTGCATCTTCTAAATACCTTCAGAGATGGTGACTCAAATGATTCCCTGGGCAGCCTGTTCCAATGCTTGGAACCCTTTCCATGAAGCAGTTTTTCCTTATATACAATCTGAACCTCTGTGGCACAACTTGAGGCCATTTCCTCTTGTTCTATTTCTTGGTACTTGTGAGAAGAGACCGATTCCCACCTGGCTACACCCCATTTTCAGGCAGTTGTAGAGAGGGATAAGATCTCCCCTGAGCCTCCATTTCTCCAGGCTAAACACCCCCAGCTCCCTCAGCTGCTCCTCACAGGACTTGTGCTCCAGCATCTTCCCCAGCCCCTTGCCCTTCTCTGGACTCAGTCTAGCACCTGAATGTTTTATTTTAGTGAGAGGGCCCAAAACTAAACACAAGATTTGAGGTGTGGCCTCACCAGTGCCAAGTACTGGGGGACAATCCCTCCCCTGGTCCTGCTGGCCAAACTATTGCTGATCCAAGCCAGGATGCCATTGGCCTTCTTGGCCACCTGGGCACACCCTGGCTCATTCAGTTCAGGCACTGTTGACCAGCACTGCCAGGTCCTTTCCAGCCACGCTGTCCCAGCCTGTGGCACTGCCTGGGGTTGTTGTGACCCAAGGGCAGGACCCAGCCTGGCCTTGCTGAACCTCACACCATTGGCCTCAGCCCATGATCCAGCCTGTCCAGGTTCCTCTGCAGAGCCTTCCTGCTCTCCAGCAGGTCAGCACTCCCCCCCACTTTGGTAACACCTGCAAACTTGCTGAGGGTGCACCAACACCCTCAGTGCTTTCCTAGCAAGCTGTTTATTGTGGTTAAAAGGAGAGCCGAGCTGTACATAGTATATTAACAAGAATCAACACCCAAATTTGATCTTGCATCCCAGCTTTTAGTTATTTTAAAAGTAGCTTGTGGAAATTTGTTTCTGAAACTCTAGGTCTTTATAGTGTGCTGTTGATATGCATGTATAAATATATATAGACATACATACTTATATTTATTTGATTAGTTAAACCACTCTCTAAACTGTTAGGATTTTTTTCCACAATGCATGGATAACAGGATCAGGTCCTGAGACTAACTATAAAAGAATGCCTATTTCAGTGAAAATTATTCAGACTTCAGCACTAAGCCACATACATGACCTTCCTCGCCATTTCCTCTCCCCCATCCCTTCCCCTTTGTCTTGCCTCCTTGCCTTTGCCACACATGCTGCTGAGATTTTAGAAACAGAGTAAAAAGTTTCTAAGGGGTTAGGAAGCAAAATCTTCCACAATGACTTCCATAAAAAGAGCCATAAATTATCAAATACATTATTTAACAGGTGACATATTCTTATTTCTTTCTAAATTTAATGTAAGACCTTACAGAATACAATCACCACTTTTGAAGGAATCATTTAAAATGTCTTTAGTGAAGTTGAATGAGTAGGATGTGCTTTATCACAACTGAAAGTGGGAAAAAAACTTGCAGGACCAAATGAAATTAATGTAAAACCACTGGGAGAAATAATTATATACATTGAAATAATATCATGAGTCAGTGAAGAAAAACATTTCCGATACTTCAAATTTAGTGATTCCTACATAGCATTGCTCTGATTTTATTATCATGCATGTAGCAGTGATTGAAACTGTTACATGCATGATAATAAAATCAGAGGGAATTCCAAGGTAAATGATACTGGACAACCCCACTAGAAAAGTAAAATTTGTCTAAAAGTTTTACATATGGATGTTTTGTAGTGGAAAACATTTCTAAACAAAAGAAAGTATATTGTTTAACTTTCGTAGCCATGGAAATGTACAACTATATGATGAGTATGCAGGACACAAATTTAATTATTATTACATATCAATTAATGTAAAAGAAATTGATGTTTTATTGGAGGGTGAAATTAACATCCTAGACCGGTATTCTCCAAGAATGCCTATTCCTCAGCTCAGTTGTCTTGGATAACATTGAACAATGAGATGCAGTACACAAGAACTATCAAAAGGGAGCACTTTTGAGCCACTGAAACCGCACGATGGGCTGAAAACCACAATCTCCCAGCTGCAGACAATGATACTATCTCAGGTATTTTATGTGCTAAAATGATCATTAAAAATTAAGCACCACATATAAGCTGCCATTTAGAATATTAATTTACCTTTACTAATCATCTTTTTAACTTGAGGCTAAAAGAGTTCACTTACCGTTCGGATACTCAGGCTTAGTCCACGAGATGTTAAAAGAGTCAGATGCATATGACTGGGCTTTTGGAGCAGGAACCCCTTCTGGTGTACTCTCATCTGTTATAGCCATGCTGGCTTCACTTATTGAACACCCACCTCCAGTGCAAGCCTTAAAATATTAATCAGAACAAATAAACACCTTTCAGTGTAGCACCAATAATTTTTGCAATTATTTTTTTGCCTAAGTTTCATTATTCTTCCACATCTAAACTTAGTAAGCCTGTGATTTTCAAGTAAGACACTTTTCTTAGCATAGATATGTTTACCTCTTTTCTTAAATAGCAAGAGGATGTATAACAATTCATGATACTTAGTTTTTAGGCATACTATAGCTAAAACATTCTTTTGTACTTCACAACAGCACCCAGAGCATGTGCAATTATAATAGTGAAAAAGCACCCTATTATAAACCAGTATTAGTTGTTATTATGACATTTTTATGGAAAATAAAGTAAAATAATTTGTATTTCAGTTGCCAGAGAACAAACTGTTAACCACGCAATTTTTATATTTTGCTTGGGATATGAAGTAATACAATGCGCAGGCAAAATTGCATATCATTCCATATAACAGGTTTTTTAAGTTTTATATGCACACAGCTATGGTTCATGTGATGCTTTGCCAATTATTTGCACTAACACTGATGACAAGACTACACAAGTCAAAAAACATACAAATATATATATCTGTACTGGATTTAAAGATTTTTGTGTTAGGTTATTGTTTATTTTTTGGAGTTTTGTTTAATAATAAAATTAATCAAAACTTGAATTCAACAAATACTCACATTTGGACATACACTGACATAAAACTTATGGGATTATCTGTGTTTTTCTAAGTTGTCCATGTACTAAAGTGGACAAGTGGATCATCAGCACATAAAGAACCTTGCTCACCAGATCTCCAGGAATAAAATCTATTAATCTAATTCTCTCAATCTATTATGTTTTATTTGAAAGGATTAGCTTCTGTTTCCCATTTCCCATTGTTTTTCAAATCAGAGAGCAGCCAAACATATTCCCTATGCCCTCCCAACCTGTATACTGACCCCAAGGATAAAAATAAGTATTGTTTGTAAATGAGAGGCTCTTTTATACATAGAGATTGTTTTGCTTTCACTGGAAATTACATTTCCAATATAACTAAGGAATGACTCCATGTTCAGTCTGAACCACCAAATAAAGATGAAAGAATGCAACCTCAGTTTTTGGAACATCTAAAAAATGGCATTTACTCTAAATATGATAATGTTTATTAAAAAACCCAAAAAAATAGTGTCAGTTTAGATGGATGCTCAGGTAACTATTAGCATTTTGGTAAGTAAAAGATTTAAGAAAATTATCCTTCCAGGAGAAGCAGAGTAATCTTTGAATGATTTCACTTCCACTAGTTTCATGAAGAAGCCAAAAAGGGCAGTTCTGGAAGGCCTCTTTCTCATTTATTCCTTACTGACTAATTAATTTCCACCAGGCCTACTTCAGCAGTGGAGAGCATTTCATTTAAGGGCTTGGTAACAGCAGCCTTTGCATTCATTTATTTCTTGAATTTCATGTAGCTCTGTTTTTGTATCTCTGAAATTTGCTGGGACATGAAGTTTCTGGTTCTTCTAATGAAAATCAGCAAAAGAGAGCTCATCTGCCTTTTAGGTAGTGAGATTTTAGATCAGTCTATCCAAACGGACTGGACATCTGGAAATCATATCCAGTGATGCTCAAAGCCATGAAAACCTCCACCCAGACTGAGTTCCCATTTTGTCACTCTGAGAAACAGATTTCAGGTAAAATATGCTTAAATACCAAAGGAACTGGCCAGCTAAAGGACAGATGCAAACCACATCAGATGACACCACATAGCAATATTCCACCCAGGACCTGAGCCAGCTTACCCACACTGCAGCGTCCTGAGGAGATACTGGTTTAACAGCTCAATCCCAAAGACCTTCAGTCATAAAAACAAGTGACACCCTGGCTGCTAAGGGCAGCCTTTCAGCTTTCCATTTGCTTTCAGACTGGCCTGGCTCACACTCACCCAGCTTACAGCATGAACAGAAAAAAAACCAAATTCGTTTGCACTAATCCATGGAGACATGACCTTACATCTTCTTGGCTGACATTTGGAAAGAAGCATTAGATTTGCTTACAATACCTGTTGTACTCATTTATGAATAAAATTGCTGCATGTTAAATGGCAGTAATCAATTCTGAAAACTGGTAACAGCATGCAAAGATAAACATTTTCTTAACTCTCTTCAATGTAGTTACATTAACCTTTCATACAAAAGTTAAAGCCAATAGTGTGTGAGGTGCTGAAAGTTTTCCTCATGAGGCTCCTGATTCCTGTGTTCAAGCTGCAGTTTTTGATAATTTAACACAGAAACCAAAACAAATTTTTGAATGGATACAAACCAAAATTAATAGTAACTGTGAAACATGGAAAATAAAAAGGTTCTAGCTGATAAAAATATTTCATTCTAACAACAACGACAACAAAGAATAACTTAGCTAAATTTTCCACTGTCAACAGTTGTTTGGGGTATTTTTATTCTAAAAGTTTTATTGAAATTCAGTTAAATTATATATGAAACACTAAATATTTCTCTTTTTTTTTTCCCAGGTGCCTATGCTTGATTTGAATTTTTTGTGGATTTGTTTTTTGTTGTTTTTTTTATGTTTGGGGTTTTTCCTTTCATAAAGTATACAAGTAACATTTGGCCATGTTTAATCATCATAACTTTTAAACCTGTAATAGTACATTCTTCTCAAATCAGTCTAGGTAGTTCTATGTATGATGGATCCAAAAGTTTTAAGAGCTACCACACCTCAAAGATATTGAGCTTTTCATGCACTTTCAGACTTATCATTTTCAAAGCTGCAAGGACATTTAGATCTTCTAACTCACCTATCACAGACCACTGTATTTTATGCAAGTAAATCTGGTTATCTTTGTCACTAGAAGAAATTATCTTTTCCCACTTTTGAATTAAATGCAAATATTAAGGGAGGATAAAAAATTACAAAGAAATGAGAAGTAAAATATAAAGAGCAAAAGGTTCCTAAAAATGTATTAGGCAACTTCTAGGAAATCTGCACACACTGAGCCACCAAAACAAGCAGTCCCAGTTACTCTCCAGATTGGAGCTGTTAATTCTTCCCTGATGCTCTCTCCTTGTGCCCCCATGCACAGCAGCTGGGCAGGAGCAGAGAAGAGATGTGGCACAGTGAAGGACAGCACAAATCCTTTTGTAAAGAATAAATAAAAAATCAAAGCATAAAATGCTTGTTGAAGTAGTGTCTTAGTTTTGGACATGGCATTATTATTTATGCTAAGCAATTTACTATGCTGAAATATCTAGTCACAAATGAATTAATTTCAACATGAATCTAAGCTTTAATTAGACTGAATATCCTTGGTTTTTTTCAGGTTCAAGTCAGATCCTTATCATTACCTGAAGGTAGTTTATTTTTTGTGGTATAATATTTAGAACATTCAAGAGCATGTTAAGAAAAAATGAATGCATACCCAGTCTACATAAATGTAAATTTATTCATAATCAAGAGCAGAATATTTTTCTATGGCATTTATCAAAGCAAATATCCTTATATTGGTATTGTTATAAAATGAACACTGTGCTTAAAACAAGGGACAATCCCCTTCTTTTATTCACATATTTTCAGGTTTGTTAGTGAGCTGAAGCTGTTCTATTTAATCACAAAATAAAACCAATGATAAAGAAATGCAGTGAAAACACTTATGTCTTTTAAAATCTTTTGAATACAAAAACTGCTCCTTTACACTGAACTCTTCTTCTCTGCTATTTCTTTCTACATAGATATTTGAAGATGAAAGAATAAATTGCCATGGTACAAAATATGAAAGGTTGACGCTTTTAAATACATTCAATGTTTTCTTGTAAGTTGGGTCCAAGGAAACATTTTTAAAGCATTTCATATACTTCTTTTCTTTTCTTTATAACTTATCCAACTTATCCTTGAAGAAAACCTGTATTTAAATTACATACACATTTTTGTGAGTCTGTTTTGAAAGAAAAAAAAACTATTTTTGTTCAGGATGGCTCATCCACCTTAGCTTCAAAAAGAAGAGGTTAAACAAAGTGGACAGAAGAACCATTAAATATTAAGATGCTAACAAAGTCAGAATCATTTTCACCATTTTACACCTCTACTACACATCTTTAAAACTTACAGCTAGTTTTATGAGGTATTCAGTACCCGGGAAAAGCTGGGGAATAGTAAAATCCAGAAAAAGTTCTGTGCTGTTATAGATTACATTCCACTTTGTAAAATTCTGCTCATTGGTGGCCATATAAATTATATAGCGATCTAGGATTCCATTTACTTCAACTGGTTTTTTCCACCTGCAAATAAAAGCAAAATATGATTAAGACCAGACCAAATAAAGATTCAGACCACGCTGAAAAATGTAAGGCTTTGTTTAGAGGACTTCATGGAGTTTATTTTGAGAATTTTGAAAATGCAGTTCTGCAATCATAAAAATAAATCTAAGCCATACCTCTAATGTAGTATTTATACTCAGTAGATAAATGATTACATACAAAGCAGGGGCTACAAAAGGGGCATATCACCAGAACATTTCCTGCACTGAAGTTTGCAGAGGCTATGCCCATATGTAGGTTATACTGATTGCGTAAAGACAAAATGGAAATTAAGTTGGCAAGTGATAATCAGAAGGTTCACAGAACCACTAAACTAATCACTTCTATGCATTTAATCATAATAAATTTAATTTTATGTCACAAACCCTTCCCCTGATTGAACTCACTGGAATTCTTGAATAAACTGATGCACTATTGTGTTGTCAGGAAAGAAGAAATCCTTACTTACTGCACATATATTGTTCTAGAATCCAAAACCGTCAGGACTGGGGCATCTACATGAGATGGTGGCAGCTGTGCTGTAAACAAGGTGACCTGGGAACTGTTTGTGCAGCCAGCAAGCGTGCACGCAGTGAGCAGGAACTGGTGCGGTGTGAAAACTGCCAAATCTAGGGCAAAAAAAGAATAGGAATTTATGTGGTGCATTCATTTTAACTTGTTCTTCTGTAGCTTTCAGACACTAGTGAGTTTAGAAAATCAAGAGGAAGAGGGACCTGTACCTCTTAAATGTTTCAGGTTTGCCCCAGAGGAATGAGTAAGTGCTGGTTCTTTAGTAGTAGACAACTGCATATTTTGACTACTCATAGATCAGTGGGGTGTGCTTTGGCTGAGATAACCCCACTGTACTCCCTTTACACCAGAATGTGAACCAACCAACCAAACAAAAAAAAAAAGTAATTAGATTTTTAGGTGCTACATACTACATCAATTTGCTACAGTGGCAAATGAACACCTTTGAGATGATTAAATCATATCAAATTAAAGTAATGGAAAAACAAGTATAGGTTCATTAACACAGCTGGATTATACATATTTTTTTAAAATGTGCTCTATGAAACATTAATGTCAAGCTTGATATATACAACGATTCACTCCATGCAGACTTTACTACAAGCATGAACACAAAGGAAGCTCATTGTTGCCACCACCCATACTGATCCATTCTCTCTTAGCCTGTTTGTCTTCAGATGCACGAACACCAAATAATTGTAAAATAAGTTCCAGTAAATACAACCCATCTAATGCTATAGCAAAACAACTGTTCAATGGTTATTAATTTTGAAACTATCTTGAGTTTCAATTACTGCAGAAAATGGTGAATAAAATGTAGCATTTTTTCTGAATAAATATTCTAAAAGATAATATATTCTTCCCTATACTAATACAGGAATGTTTGTTAGAAAAATTGTAGCATGAAAGTAATGTCAACATAATTTTCTAGTATTTTCCTTTCTCTTTTTTCATTAAAATAAAAATCATAGACTTGAACAAGCAAATCTTTTAAGAAGGAATTTACAGTTTTAGCAACAGTATAACGTATACAGGTAAAATGCTTGTTCAATAGACACAATTTTCAGTATGTCAGAGAAGTTCTGTGTTTTTGTAAGACATAACAAAGAGTAGTGTTTTCAGACCCCAGTAATATCAAACTATATTTTTTACAAAATATTTGTGAGCACAAATTAAAAAGTCCAGTTGGATGACAAAGACATCACCAAAGCAGAGACGGCGTAGACCCAAATTCTCTCCCATTTTTTTCCCCTTTTGTAACACCTCCAGTCCCTGCAGGAATGTAATTTCTTCTGATTTTCTCAACTCTGTGTAAGGACAGAATGAACTTGTGTGTTTTTATTGAAAATATCGTATCACTCAGTGGTATTGTTCTATGGAGTACATGGCAAAGTGTGAGTTAAAAAAAATGCTGCAGCTAAAAAAAAATCATCAAGTGAATGCCTGTAACAGTGACATGTTTAATCAACATAATGGGACTGATTCTACCAGGGTTAAGCAGTGCTTAAGTCAGTGAGAGGGGGAAAGCACACTCCAGAGCAGGTCCTCAAGCTGGCTCAGCATGCAGGGAAACTCCACGTACTGCACTGCCTGTATTGCCTCCACTATTGTACACCTCCCTGGGTCCCATATTCCCTGCAGCTGCACCAGAGAAGCCAGAAAAAGGAGCTGAGAGTCTGTGACAAAAGTATTACATATTACATGTTGTGGGTGGGCAAACAAGTGACCAGAAGGATTTTATTTTCTGCAATCCTAAAATGAATAGATGAAAGCAATTCATGGAATCTGTATCATTCATAATCTCCTAGATACTGATTATGCATTCTTCTCTCAAAGTTGAAAGTATATGGTAGGGCTTCACCAAAAAGAGTGAATATAATCCAAGGGAAGGGAAAAGGTTAATTTCTCTTTTTCCATTTGTTTATGGTGGATCATTCTTTTCCTTGTCAGTGCAGGGTATTTTTCTCTCCTTTAAGGAAAATTCCACATCTGGAACTACAATTTTTTAAAAGGCAGCTTGTACTGAAACCCTGATTTGATGCAGACTATAGCTGATGAGACTACTGGCAGGCCTACGTTCGTGGAAATACCTTGTGTAATTTGAAGAGGGAAGAATATTTTCAAGGACTAAGAAAATGGAAGATGGGAAAACGTTTTATTTCCCTCCTTGAAAAAAAGTTACCTTGTGTGTCCCAGTACCAAGAGTAGAAAAAGCAAAAAGCAAAGACACGGAAACATGTAAAGTTTTAAAAAAAACAAAAGCAAGGAATGGAAACATAGCACATATGAGCACAGAGATCATTTGAGATCAGATGATAAACATACTGAAAGGGGAGGGAAGGATTGGAGAGTTTAAAAAATAGTTGAAATAAAAAATATGTTAAAAAAGCAACATGTCAACAGAATAAAAGAAAATCTTTATTCCCCATCTTGATTTACTAACACCTAAGCATTTTGACTACTAAATAGAAATTTTCAAAGGAATCTCTCTTTCAAAGATTCAGGTGGGATAAAAGCTGAAAATAAAAATTATGTTTGTGTAAGCTGGAGAAGAAAACAAAGAAATTCAAGGCTTAGCAATGTCATTCAATTAGGAGTTTTACCACCATTAAAATCTCTCCAAAAACTTCAACGTTTGGATGAGCCAGCAAATATAGGGTAGGCAGTATTTCTAAGAGGTTAGAAGCAGAAACTGAAAAACTGAACAATAAAAATTATATTACATTATAATCAACACAATTATTCATCACAACCTAATTTGGAAGATATTTTCCTATTTCAAGTTCAAAATGTTTCATAATGGATCACTGGATTCAAACAGCTACAGATATAAACATGAATTTGAAAGAGGGAGGAGGTTCTTTAAACTACAAAGCCACTGTTTGTCAAGGTCCTCTAGCAACAATGCCTTGCTTTCCATTTGCTTGATTGCATGATTTGCATAAGATCAAATGTAGGCAATTGTGGACATGAAAAACAGATCGCTCTCAAACACATTAGAAACAGATCCACAAGCACTATGTGGAAATGTGTTAAAAGAAAATGCACCCTAGTGCCTGGAAAACTCTGTGACTAATGTCAGACAAAGTATAATTTACAATACAGGGTGTGAATTATATGTTATTTTACAATTGATTTCATGTTGTTGCTGGATGAATTTCATTTATCTCAATTCACAAGATTAACCCAGTAAGTACACAATTACTAATTTTAAACCTACAGCAAAACCTAAAATTTTTTTCTTAAAAATTTTCTTTATCAGGTTATGTTCCAATCTGTTCCACAATTCCAATTCCCTGAAATGTAAAGATCAAATGTTTCTTATTTCAATATTCCAATAACTATTCACTGAAAATACTTATTTTTTACCAATGTAAAGGTAAGCCTAGA
>VZTT01020016.1:16553-32142 GCA_013400855.1 Buphagus erythrorhynchus | reverse complement strand
CAGACAGACAGCTGTGCCTGTGGAGCAGAATCGTCGTGGAAAGCAGCAGCCATAGGGGAAGCAGAGTTTGCACCAAGCTGCTTGTCCAGAGCCCTGTTTGCACAGCTTGGAGATTTAAAAAAGCATATCCATGTGGCTGGCGAAGCACCGAGATTCTCCTTCTCCCCTGGATGCTGCAGGTGGCCCTAAACCATCACACAGCATCTCAAAATGGCTACGGAGCATAAATCACTGAGTACATCTGAGCCATCTGCTGCTACAGAGGAGTCAGCAGCATTGCTGGGGTATAACCACAGCAGCAGCTCTGCCCTGGGCTTTTCCAGGCTGCCTGGATGCCTGTGGCTACTTGTGCAGTGCAGCACCAGCAGGAAAAGAAGACTAGGATGGGGTGGAAAATCACCTTCAGAAAAACGTGTGTTTTTACACAGGGACCACAAGGGAGCTGTTTTGTAATCAAAGGCAAATCATACCCCTGGCACCTGCAATCCCCTTCCAATAGATGTGATAGTTGCAGAGACACGTATGGAGATCTGGTTTGGTTTAGAGCTGAATCAGTTTAAGGAGGGAACTGGCAGGAATGTCTTGCACAAGTATCCAACCTCAGGAGTTCCCTGCAGGGTGACTCCAGCACCCAGCAGGGTCTATGTGTTCCCTCCTGGACTGAAGAGATTTTGTTCCACCTTCTAGAACAAAAAACTCCGGGGAAGGAGATGAAACCTACCCAAATATTTATAGGAAAGGAAAACCCTCCCATCATAAGAAATAGCATATCTCAGCCTGTGCAAAAATGATTTTCAGAAACAAGTGGGATCCAGTTCCCTCTTCATAAAACAACTGTGAGGGAAGAGATGGAATAGTAACAGCACAGGAAAGCAAGTGGAGACAGAGCACTTGGGATCATGCTGGGTGTTTGGAGTCAGATATGTCCTCAGGCAGAAAGTACTCATTGCCCTGCAATTTGACTAGGGATAATTTTGCAAAGCAGCCAAACCTGTAGCCTTTGCCTCCCATCACAGGAAGAGCCTAACAAGCATAATTCAGGCTGGAAATTCAGAGTATCCCTCTATGTAGGACCAGTAACGCACAACCAGAGACAGAAATTCTAGCTCACGCTCATTGCAGCAAGATTTTATCTGGTTTGTGTGAAGAAAGAGGAGGTGGAGGGGATGGGCAAGGGACTCAGAGCAATATGTACCTATGCATGTGAACAAATAGATTCCAGTTTTAAAAAAGGATCAGTAAAGGTCTGTTCAGTTTGAATGAGCTGGGGAATTCCCAAGGGCTTCTTTGAAATTCAAAGTGTTGTATTTTGAAATGGACACAGATCTTGGCGGGAAGTGGGGGAGCAGACAGTAATGGTTTAATAGACTGTGGAATGGCTATAAAAAAGAAAGGCGGGGGGAAGAAAAAGCAGATGGCAGCCCCTTTGCAGGAGCCATAAAATTTCATGGTGTATTTTCTATCCATGGCTTCACTGTAATTCAAGCCTTGGGGGCCAACTTTCTCTGGCAGTGGTTACTGAGGGGCCTTGGAGGGCAAAAGTAACAAAGGGTGGACACTGCTTGGGTGCACTGACCAAATGCTCCCTCTTGGGCTAGATCAGGAAACAGAAAAGAAATCATTTCAGAGAAACACCTAAGAGACTTCCCAAATGCAGCCTCAAAGTTCCAGGGCAGGGATGTAGAAACAATAACCCAAAAAGTTCCAGGAAGCAGAATTGGAAAAGGGGCTCTTCATATCTACAGGTAGAAAATAAAGGTCAAAGGACATCTACTATCCCTCGACAGAGACCTCATCTTGCATGGAAAAACATTTTGATTTCTACGTCTCTGTCCTGCCTTGGTCACTTAGGAAGAAGCCCACTTAGGGCTCTTAGGAAGGGCACATGGTCTGGCCAGGACTGTGTCTGTCTTACAGACAAACCTCTCACACCTCCACCCTTCACTAGAACCACGTTTAAGCACTGTGCTCTCACAGGATGGGTTGGGTTCAAAGGGACCTTAGAGTTCATCTCATTCCAAACCCCTGCCCTGGGCAGGAACACCTTCTTCTAGACCAGGTTGCCCACCCAGACACTTGTCTCTAACTTTGGTCTAACCAGCTCAAGACCACATCTAGATTGGCTTTGGTTTACTACCATAAAATTTGAACCAAGATCCCAGGCATGAATGCAAATGAAACAGGCTGCAGAGGTTAACATGTACTGGTTTTGGTTCCATCCCTCAGTACAAGAGAATATTTTGATCTCAGGACACCCTACCAGCAAAGCTGCCTCCAGCTGGGGGGTCCAGCACAGGGAGGACCTGGAGCTGCTGGAGCCAGCCCAGAGGAGGCACCAGGATGATTAGAGGACAGAGCAGCTCTGCTGAAAGGAAAGGCTGGGAGAGCTGGAATTGTTCACCTGGAGAGGAGAAGCTTTGAGCTGACCTCATTGTGGCCTTCCAGCACTTGAAGGGAACCAACAGGAAAGATGAAGAGAAACTGTTTATAAGGGCCTGGAGTGCCAAGACAAGGGGCAATGGCTTCACACTGACAGAGAGTAGGTTTAGATGGAGTATTGGGAAGATATTTTTCCCTGTGAGGGTGGGCAGGCCCTGGCACAGGGTGCCCAGAGCAGCTGTGGCTGCTCCTGGATCCCTGGCAGTGCCCAAGGCCAGGTTGGACACTGGGGCTTGGAGCAGCCTGGGACAGTGGAAGGTTTCCCTGCCATGGCAGGAGGACAGAAGGAGATGATCTCTGGGGTCCCTCCCAACCCAAACCACTCTGTGATTACCTCCTCACAGGTAACCTGGCCCCGTGTCACTCAGTCACTATCGCAGGTACAGGAGAACATCACCAATACCAGAACTGTAATACACCTGCTGCCACTTCATCCTCTCCTAGCCAGAGCATGGGCATTTAGGATATGAACATGAGAGTGATTAAATGCTAATCTGTCAATGGCATATAAATAAAACAGAGTGATTACTATGCTGGGAGAAGTAGGGGGAGGGGTTATTTTAAATTGATCTATCTAGAAAATATGTTTGAGGTTGTAGTTCAAAGATTAAGCATTCCACACCCACTAGAGATAAAAAGCAATAATTAGAAATGAATGCAATGAAACCTCAATTTCCCTTACACCTGTTTCCCACTGGAACAATTGTTGTGTGGAGCATAAGGAGAGAAAGGAAGGGAAAAACATCTGCCTTGAGAAATTGTGTTTCAGTTGCATTGATTCTAATTATTCCAAGATCTGTCTCTAATAGCTTTGCTAAAGTATTTGTTTCCAAATTATATCAAAAAAAGTTGGAAGATGAGAAATATTTTCTCAAGGATTAATGATTTTTTTTAAAAAGAAGCTTCATTTTTAAAATCCACTATTATGAACAGTTCTCTGTCAGAAGTATTTCAGGATCTACACAGGCACTTGGACTCTGGTGAAATATACATATGTGGGGTGTAATTCTTTGTTTGGGGAGGGGGTAGAGAGCAGGAGTCCTCTGCCTGCATAAGAAATCAGAGCAGCTGGAGAGGCAGTGAGCAAAGGAAATTTGTGCTCTCCATTAGGAGTCGTCCAACATTTCAAAGCAGTCAAGAGTCTAAAATTAGGCAGAAAATAAAAGCTTTTCTTATCGTTTTGCTTTTGGCACAGGACAAAATGACCCATTTTCTCACTGAGATGCAAAGAAGGAAGAACAGGGAGAAAGAAGAACAGTTTTTCCCCTTCCTGTGCATCAGTGGGATCCCTTTATGGTGAAAGACCTGAAACCAGAGATGCCATCATTCTGCAAATCACTTATTTCAGCTGTTTCTTTCAAAGATCCTATAGGTGCACATCAATGGCAGGGCACCAAAGGTCTATTTTTGCCATTTCTAAGCTATCAATATTCATAAGAATGGGACAACTGGGATTCCGACTGCTGGGAGCTGGCACCATCACACCTGGAGAAGAGTTTGGAGAATTCTCTGCCCGTGTCTACAAACCAGCAGCAACATTTCCCACTAATGAACAATTCCTCAGGAAGGTTAAAGAAAAGTCAAGGTTTTCATTAAGGGCTCTGGCCACTTAATTGGTCTATTCCAACAAATGCAATAATATTTGCAGGAAGGCCAGGCAGATAAAGGAAAAAGTAGACAAGGTCAGGAGTGTCTGTATGAAGTAAATCCATGGATGTGTGACTGGAGAACCACTGCTGCTGCTGCCGGGAAGGGGATGTTCACCTTGTCCCACTGCCTGTAGTTTGCACTTGATGCTTGCTGCTATTCAGGAGCCTTAGGGATGAGCAGACTTTGTGGAATTGATGACACATCTCCAGACACTCAGGGGCCCAGAATGGACAGGACCACACACTGCAGATGGTGCCCCAGAGGTCCTTGACAGGCCCTTGGGCAGTAGAAATAACCTAAGAGAATTTGCTTTTCCTCTAAACTTGGATTCAATAAAATAAAATGATCATAGAATCACAGAACAGTTAGAGGAAAGGATTTAAAAGCTCATCCAATTTCACCTTGTGCTATGGGCAAGGACATCTTCCACTAGGCCAGGATGCTCCAACCCCCATCCAACCTGGCCTTGGACACGTCCAGGGATGAGGCATCCTGATAAGAGGCACTGAAAGTATGCCCAGGAAAATAAAGAAAACAAAGCCCCAGAAAAGAATTTTTCTGCATTTTTGTGGCCCCACCCCATTTCATTACCCAGTTCACCTTCTTTAACAAAGTAAAATTTCCCCATAAAGTTATGAAAAGCTGTGTCTATTATTAGATGTTATCAGTAAAATACAAGTAAGTGTAAAATCTGGCAACAGACCAGACAGCATTATCTTATCCCCACCTTCCCTGATCCTTGCCCTGTTGTCACCAGCATTTTAGGTCTCTCTCAGCTCTTTCCAGGAGGCCCCTCCATAGTAACATCCCAAAAGATCCCTGCAGTCCCTGGAACTCTTCTCTGACACAGGGCACCTGGGAAGATGAAACATGAAATGTTCAAAACAGACCAAAGGAAGCATTTCTAATGTGAGTAATTATCCTGTGGCACTTCCTGCCATGCGATACAAGAGAAGCAAATAATGCAGAATAATTCCTCAAAGACTCAGTTACTGAGTTGAATAACAGCATCAGCTGCAGTTTCGCTGCCTAAGTCTCATATTATGGAGGCTCCTGGTCCCTGTGCTTCAAACTGATCCCCTGCTGGGATTAGAAAAGCAAACAATATCTCTGTTTCAGTGACAGTCACAACTTCAGGTAATAAGACAGACTCGGGTGGGGAGTGGGGAAGAAGATAAAGCATTAGTTTTGCACTCACTTCTCCAATGGACTGCTTCAGTTATCCCAGACTATTTTGCCACATAGTGGAGGAAGCCTGTTTCTAATGAGGATGCCTCACCTTTCCTTAAAGCCAACTGCTGAACAATCTAAAGCACCTTAGAAGTGTAAGGAGCTTGCATTTTCCTGAACAAGCCACCACCTCTGGCTGCAGGGAGAGGCCAGTTCCCACGTATCATCGGCCGGCAACTCCTAGGCGTGGTCCCGTGGCTTCACATCACAGCTTTTTGGATGCTGAGCTCCTCTGTCCCAGCCTGTGCACAGAGCAGGTTTCGGACAGCCAGCCAGCCCCTTGGTGAGGAGGAGGCCATGGCTGCACCCTGCCCGAGCTCAGAGGAGCTGCTGTTCCAGGTTGGCACATTCCTCCTCCCGAAGCAAGTGCTGGGGCTCCTGCTCTGCAGTGTCATTAAGGAGCAGCTATTTTATGTCCTTACAGAGTAACCTCGATGCTGCTACATGAGCAAATGGGGAAGTTACACATTAGGTCGTTACATTTCAGGCCCTATTAGGAGCAAAAGTGCCTTTGTGAACATGCAGGTTACTGAATAACCTTCTCCATCCCCATAAAAAGCTGTGAGTGGGATTGAGCTTTCTTCTTTTTTTTTTTTTTTTAAATCTGTTTTACATGCAAGTCAGGATCTTGAGGCTCCTTTTTGTGTCTCCACAGCTTGCTTGTCTTGCTTTCAGCCCATCAGCTATCCTCCTCAGAGCAGAGTTTTGGTAGGAATGAGATCCATAACAGCTTTTGGGTCCCAAGACCAAGGGGGCTGAGATTGTGCTGTACAGGGCAGGAGCAATAGTGCCCCTGAAACACTCAAGCCCACCCATCTTTGAGTGTGTTAAACCTGATCAGTGCTGTCTGGAAAATGGGAAAACAAGTCAGGGGTGGTTTTGGGTTTCCTCCAAAAAAAAAAAAAAGCAGAACCATCCTGAAGAGAGAGAAGTGGAGAGGGAAGAAGAAAATAACAACACATGTATACATGCAGTCATGCTGCTGCTCATCCACTGGCATGAGATATCCTAACAACTCCGAGGTCAGAGCTTGGCCTTCTCCCACCACATGGTGGTTGGATGGGTTCAATGATCTGGGTGATAATGAGGCACTGTGCAGTTGCTGACTGGGCCAGCCACAGGGTAGGAAGGTGTATGTAACCTGCCAGCCCATCCCTGCCCTCTGCTATCCCCCAAACACAGCCCTGTTAATGGACCTGATGTGCCTATTCATCACAGGAACATTTCTCAATCACTGTGAACCCACTGGAGAGGACCCTGAACTGCTGTAAGTAGCAGAGTCTGGACCCTGTTCTGCAGCCCCTCACGGGGCACCTCTGAACCTTTGCAGGCTGCTCCTTCTCCTGCTGCTTTCCTGTCTGCTCTCCCCTCTGAGCCACCTCCTGCCCAGTTTTCTTCCTCTCTGCAATAACCATGGTTTTTATGGATCAGCTGTAGCAGAGACACCAATGTGCAGCAAGTGCTGGTGTCCTCCACCCCTCAATTGACTGTTGCTCATTCTCAGCAGCACTTCCTCACACGGACCCAGCCAGTGCCTTAAAACTGACGGAGATGGGGAGCCCTGGGACTGGCAGAAGTGACCTGAGCTTGAATTCTGTCTCCCTGAAAGAGTTGGTTGGGGCATCAAATCTCCCTGAAAGAGTTGGTTGGGGCATCAAACTGACACAGCTGCTGCTCTCGTGCTGAACTGAGCTGTTATCAGGTTCTCCAAACAAGCCCTTGTTTTCACACAGAGCCAGATGGGTCCTCTCTCCCTTCTGCCAAGCTCCCCGATTTCCTCCTGGAAACCTCCCCTGCACAGAGCCCTGGGAACTCCAAAGCAACAGCCCTGTGCTTTTTGACCCTCGTTTCCTCTTCTGAGCCAAAGAGAGTGAATCTCTCACAAGCAGACTTCTCAGACCTTTCTCTTGAAGGAACACTGATGTTTCTGTAACTCTAATTATGTTACTGGCATTTCCCACTGTCTGCACGGGGGACTGTGCTAGGTCATGCTAAGCTGCTCAGGCTGTAAGACTCAGGAAGGACCCACAGGCACATCTATCATCAAACAGTCACCAAAAATCACAGCAGAGGCAGGAGCAAAGTCAGCCCCAGAGCTCCCATCTCACAATTCCCAAAGTAGCACCCTCACCACTGGATAATGCAATCAAAAGCACATCTATAAATAAACTTGGGCCTTGTGTAAACCCAATTAGAATACACTGGCAAGTTATTCAAGGAGGTTGGCAGACGCATTCTTTACCTCAGGTGTCAGACACAGGAGAGTGTTACCAGCCTTTCATTACAGGGAACGCTTTGTGACTTTGAGTTATATTGCACTTAGCCTGTAAATGAAACAATAACAGCTTGGTCTATGGAGATAACACCCCAGATCAACTCCCTCCAATAAATTAGTGAAACATTACACTCCCCAGCCCTGCAGTCTCACACCTCTAAATATCAACACAAACTTCAAGGGTTTGATGGAAAAAATGGTGTTAAGTCTCATGGTGTTTGAGGAATTTCCCAATATGCACTAAATTAACTTTTTGGCTGCATTAACCATAGTGGTTGAAACCAGCCCCATCTGAGACAGATGCAGGGCAAGAGATACAAGCAGCTGTTTTGCACATGAAATCAGATTGAGATTAACACTTATCCTTGGAGTTCTCGCTCTGAGGGTAAAATACAGCTTCAGGGACCCCTCTGTTTAAAAATATCTTTAGTTTCTTCAGTGGACTACGTTAGACAGGCTGTGAAAAGTGAAAAAAAAAAATCTCCTTCCAAAAGAAGACCACTTACATACATTCATCCTCTTTGATTCCTCTGGCTTGGCATTTTAAGGATTAGGCCTAAACCACAGAAATCTACTTCCTCAGATTCAACTGGAGAAAACCACTCACTGCTGCACTCCACTGCTGCAGGAGGACCAAGGCAGCACAAAACATGACAAAAGGATAAGGATAAAACAAAGATAAAAGTGAAGTTTTGTACAGGGAAGTCTCTTAGTGAGGAAAAGAAATGGGAGAAAGAGAAGGTTTTCATGGATACAAGCTGATGTAAACCTGTGCTCTGGGGACATTGACTATGCTTTTTTCCCATTTATTAGTATTAACATAAATTTAAAATTCTGGAGGAGAGAAGGAACAGTTCAGGTGCTGACCAGGGTGGATAAAATGGATCAGAATTCCCTGGACGCTGGTCTCTTTTGCTCCTTCCCTGGTTAAAGGTGAGCCTGAACACTCCAGTAGCCCGCCTTTGCATCCCCCATGGCCTGGCAGCACATCCAGGGGAATTGGCTCATTTAGGCCACTCAGCAGGTAACACGAGTTTGTTTTCAGAAAGGCAAAGCAATCTGTCCAGAAGGATTTCTTGCGCTTCATGTGCCAGCCCTGGCCAGGGAAATACAACATTAACTACATCAGAAGATATTGTTGAATGAATAAATTATAAAAGCATTCAGGGTACCTATCTGGGGTATTATTTTACACACCGGTGCTGGGTAGGTTAAAGGAGCATGTTTTGCTGTTATTGCATTCCCAGCTCTGTTTGCAAGGACTCAGCATTGCTGTGAAAGTGAGACTATGGACATGAGCTCCCTGCTGGTGCATCAGAACCAGGTGCAGAATCTGCCAGTGTCACCTCTCCTCTCAGCATTTCCCTCCAGAGGAAGACAGCACACGCTGCTCCCAGGCAGGACAAGAGGCAGAAGAGCCCTCCGGACAAAGCTAAACAAGAGTCCATTGAAACAATTCCTCAAATTGCAATTTCACAGCCCCGTGCTGCCAGAGGAGCCCTGGTCTCCTCCTCCTCCTCCTCCTCTTCCTCATCCTTCTACTCCTCCCTGCAGTCAGCTCAGTATGAACATCTGGCTTGGCCAGCAACCACATCCCAGAGACAGCTCTGGTACAGGCACACTGGTACAGGAGCACCCATGGACCAGTCCACACCTGAGGATTTCCAGAAGCTTTGTAAACATTATACAGTTAAGCCTCAGAACCCTTGTGTGGATGGGCTGAGCACTATCCATCAGGGTTTCTTAGCTGTGGAAAGAGAGGGAGAGAGTTCTTAAGTGCTTTATCTAATATCACACAGAAATCCTACAAAAGAATTAGGATTATCACCCAGATCTTTGGATTACCAGCCTTTTTGTATGCAATTTATTCTTGATCAAAACCATACAGTCCATCTCAGGGTTTTGCTCACAGGAAGATTTTTAACCAAGCAGAGTTTACACAGTTGCATTTTTCTTAGAAGAAAGGAAAAGGAAAAGGAAAAGGAAAAGGAAAAGGAAAAGGAAAAGGAAAAGGAAAAGGAAAAGGAAAAGGAAAAGGAAAAGGAAAAGGAAAAGGAAAAGGAAAAGGAAAAGGAAAAGGAAAAGGAAAAGGAAAAGGAAAAGGAAAAGGAAAAGGAAAAGGAAANAAGGAAGGAAGGAAGGAAGGAAGGAAGGAAGGAAGGAAGGAAGGAAGGAAGGAAGGAAGGAAGAAAAAGAAAGAAAGAAAGAAAGAAAGAAAGAAAGAAAGAAAGAAAGAAAGAAAGAAAGAAAGAAAGAAAGAAAGAAAGAAAGAAAGAAGAATAAATGAGCCAACTACCATTTCAACTGGCAATAAAACACAAAGTTTGTGATTGTGCTAAGAAAAGTTGTTGAGGAACTTGCAAATCAAAGTTTCCTAAATAGTACAGGGAGGAGCACCAAAAGTCTAACTGCTAATCCCAGAATTAGCTCCTTTGCTGAGCCCAAGTTCCATTCATGGAGCAGTAGGGTGAACACCCAACCCCACAAAGCTACAGGACCACAGCCATTCCCATCAGTGGGACCAGAGTCTCAGTTGAGGTTGTTTAGTGGGTGAATGTTGCCTTTGGCATGATAGACCTTCCTGGGCCACTGTAAATTATTACAAAACTGTATTAATTTTGGCCTTTTACCCAGAGAAATAAAAGCTTGTTTGGAACTAAAGCCTACCCAATGTAGAAAGGCTACAAAATTCAGTGGTGGCGGAAAAAAGGCAGCTCAGAGCCAGAGGCAAAAATGAGGATCTGCTGCTGCCTGGCAGCAAATTCAGAGTCCTCATGACAAAAGATTTTAATCTGGCCCCTGCTGTACAAGCACAGTCCCTGTTAGGCCCATCTCCCCAGGCAAGGTAGTAAATTTTGTGTGCCCACGTCTGGCCCCTCTGGTCCCCTGTCCATATGTCAGCCCCCAGTGTTGGCTACCAGGGCTTGGGAAGCCCCAGCCCTGAATGTCTCCAGCTCCCCCTTGCCAGCTCTGGGGGTGATTTCAAGGTATAACATCCCAACCACCTCCCAGAGGTGTTATTTGCCATCTGGAGCTGGGTAAGCATTCCCAATGAATGTGTTATCAATCAAAAAGCACACTTTTCTGCAAATTCAAATTGTTTATATTTGAAATATATCTTGCTTGGGGAAAAAAAATGATAAAATAAGATTATTGGTGTTTGTAAAGCAAGATACTTCAGTTTTCTTTTGAAATGGTGTCCTTGTTTTTGAAGTAAGAACAATCTTTATTTATGGAAAGAATTTGAAAGTATGGAAAACTTAACTCTGGCAGAATATTTTCTGGCTTACTCAGGATCAGATGGTCAAATGAAAAAAAATACAAATCAAACTCATTGCAATAATTTCCCTCTTTCCATACCCAAAAAAGTTCACACCAACCCAATTCAGCTTTAGCAAGTCCCACTAAAACCAAAACCCAAATTATGGGGTACAGACCGTGCTGCAATGGGAGAGATGTAATTGTCCCTATTCCATTCTCCCTGGCACTATATGGTCCACAACAGATTTTACCCTAAGGTTTTTGGGGACCCAGGATTTTACTCTGAGCTAATTTACCCAAAGACTGCAAAAGGGGGTGACATTCATTCTACAAGCACTTCTGGCCCATAACTGCTGATGTTGATGCCCCTCTCCCTGCTTTTCCACCTCCCTAAACCAGCTATGTAAGGACCTGCAGAGGTGGCAACTGTTGGGCTTCCCTGAAAGCTGCTGTGGGTCCTGCCAAAGCCCAACCTGCTGAACCTGGGCCAACCCAGGGGATCCCAGTGCTCAGGGATCACTGCACAGAGAGTGCTCAGGGATGGGGAGTGAAAATATCATAGCACAGTCTAAGGCTGTTTTCTTCTTTAAATGTGTCTACAAAACAAAATCATTTTGACTCCTGGCTGTTTACAGCTGTCACATCTGAAATGGATTTTGCCACTTCGGTGTCAGAAGGCTGGGTCTGCAAAAAGGGACATAACATGCAAACTTTCATGATAAGGAAACAAATCATTTGTAAATTAAGCCATAGTGTCTCTGATGGAGTGAAGTTAATTTAATTCTCTTACTGCCATGCTTAGACAGAATCACTCCCTACCTAACTTGTGATCACAGGAAAAAGGGTAATAACCACATGACAAGGATCCCCAGGAAAAAAAAAGCTAGGCTTTTAAAGGGACTGTGCTTCTGGGTATTTACATTTCAATGGATGGAAAATAGTTTCTCAAGTATGCCTTGCCAAAATTCTCTGAAACACCCTTTTTTTCTGTTTGATTAATCATTTCATGCTTAGAGTAATTTAAAATATTACTACTTCTAGAGAGCAGATAAATGTGCATCCCTTCAGATAAATGACAAACCTTAAGGTTCTGCTTCACTCTTTTCCTCTTTTAGCTACTTCATCTCCTAAATCAGTAAGTACACTGCACAGATTTTCTGGCTGTGTGAGGAGAGCTGGTGGATTTGAAAGACTAAAACAATGTTGCAGGTTTCCCTGCTTCAAGTAGGGCTGAGAAATTACAAAAGCCAATCTAATAAAAAGGCATTTGTTTCCAAGTGTTCAGCGTGATTAAAAACCAGCCAATTAAAGTTGTGATTCAATATAAAACCTGAATGTTTCCAAATGAATAAAACACTTGACACTAGCCTGACATCTGTCCTTTCCCTCCAGCTTGCCATATGGAAAAGAGATCTACTTGCCATCTCTGGGCTGCTCTGTAGCAAAGGAGTTTGAACTGAGCTAAACTAGATTTGCCAGCAGTCTTTGCCTTTAGCACAGGTCCTAAACACAGATTTGTTTCACGCCTCCACAGTTCCTAAAGCTGCTTTATATCACATAAAAATGCTCTACTGGCACAAACTCCCTTGCCCTGAACAATCATTGGTCTGACAGTGGCAGCAGGAGATGCTGTTTAGAGAAGGCCCATGAGCCTGGCCACTCCTGCAGCTCCTTCCCTTTGTACAACAGGCATCCTTTGCTGCTGAATGTGGGATTCTAACATCATATTCCTGTTCAGTCATTGTAATGTCCATTTATTCAGCTGCTGTGCATGACTTCTAAAAATTCCCCTTTGAATCTGCTGATTTGCCACCTTCATCACCTTGAAAACCTCTCCCATACCACATTCCAGCATTCTCATCTCCAAACTGAAGTCATAGCCACAGGAAGCAAGTTTTCCAATCCCCATTTTACTATAGCACGTTCTCCAGGTACACCATGGTCTTCACAGGATTACTTTTACTTCATTGTGGAACTAGTTTTAAAAGATCAGTGGTCAAAGTGCAATTTGGCCACATGTACTGCCAAGGGGACCACAAGGACTGTGCTGGCACATCCTCAGTGCTGAGTGAGGAGCTCAAGGGGACAAGTTCAGGTGCCAAAGGCTGTAAAGTTTCCTAATCTCAATGTTGCTTTTTTCTGAGCCGCTTTGCTCAGCACCATGAAGTACTCCAGACACAGGATGATCCTCCTGCTACCAAGTTATTTCCAGTCCCAGAGGCAGTTTGATCCTGCTCATCAATCCCAGCTCCCCACTGGGTTGCACAGTGTGGACATGCTCACTCAGAAATGCTGGAGCATCCAGCTGTACTCCATTCAAAGAGGAAAAGTACCATGTCACAAGCAACTGGCAGCTTTAGAGCTGGCTGACATGTTTTTGAAACCCAAGGGAAGTTGAAATGGTTCAAATTTCATTTTAAGTGATCACTCCTCTTGGAGTGAAGCTCCAGGAAGCTCTTCTTCTATTTGCTCTGAGGGCTCACATATATCAATGTCATAGACAGTGGTAATATATCTGTATTCCATGGGTGTCTACACACTCAAGAATATGAAATACTTTTTGTATTCCACTTACATGTATACAAAACTAATAATCAGTAAAAGGGTAGGTTTCACAGGAAAAAAGATCTAAAGCTTTATTAAATGTTTTGTGCAGAAGGAGTCTTGAAAACAAAGAAAAGACAACTCAGGTTAAGAGGAGAAAGTGAGTAAATACACCAAACTGCAAACCAAAACAAATGTTTTGGCCTGGGAGAAGGGTGGAACACAAGCTGCACTTCTGGAGAGCTGAACCCTTCATTCCTGCTGGGTGCTGTTCCAATAACCTCTGACTTTGTGGAAAAGGCTCTTCTCCCTTTGCTATTAACCAGATTAACTCATGGTGCTGCAAAAATATTCCTTTGTAAAGCCCACAGAAACTGCTGAGGTTTCTCAGGAATCCCTCTGGGATTTCAGTCTCCCAGCAGTGTGGACAGTAGCCCGTGAGCAATGCCACCTCTGCCTGCAAGATGCCAGGGAGCTATGCCAAGGAAAAAGTTCTGCAGGAAGAAGAGGTCTTTTAAGAGAAACGCGAGGAAGCAAAGTCTTGTTCCCTCCCATTTCCTCCTCCAGCAGGCACCCTGCAGGTCTCCACCATGCTGGGAAGGTGAGACAAGAGGAGAGCATGCATCATTCTCTCATGTAACACTACTCTGACATTGGCCAGGATCCTCCCACCCTTGTATTAAGGGGTTCCAGATCTATCCTGGCTGAGCAGAATTTCCTGGAGCTCTTGTACCTCCAAGCATAAGGTGCATTTCTTGGACTTTTCTTAGTACAATGGCAAATAGCAATCGCTTCAGAGCCTCGCAGTGGGAGGGGAACAAGGGAACACATTCAGCAGGCATTCATCCTATGGCTTAAATCCTGCTCAGAAGGTGCTCAGACACAGGGATAATTTGGTACTGAGAATCTCCCCAGGATGGGACCTTGCCGCCTTGTTGACACATGAATGTATTACACCACCCAATCCCTGTCCTGTAACTCATCCCATGAGAACATATTTCTCTGACCTCCTCCTCCTTGGAGTTAGGAATAGGAGAAAAGTCCAATTTGATGCATTTTGTCTTGGATATCTAAGGATTCGGTACACAAAAGACAGCTCACACCTTCCTTGTTTTTAATGAGACCTTTGACTCAACTCCCAAAAGAAAAATGAAGATTTTCTTTTATTTTAAAAAGCGTAACTGAAACCAGAGACATTTCTCCCTTCAACTTTGCTGCTTTGATCTTCGCTGAAAATATTACAAGAACAATGTCTGATGGAAGCATTAAATCCTGACCCAAAGGGAAGTAGAATGACTTTCCAAGGGTGCATTGACGACTCCATTTCAAAAGCACCATATTCTTTGTGGGATGGCTGCCTGATCAGTCCTCACTGGCACACAAGCTGCAAGGGAGCAATATAATGGAGCTGAAACACTGAATAAAGCAGAGCAGACTCCCAGACCAGGCAGGACTGTTATGGCTAAAGAGCTGCTGCAATATGTTGTAATCACAACTCCATTGCAGTCCAGGATTATTTTCATAATAAGGCTGTTTCATTCTATTTTTCATCCAGGTAAGCTCTGAAGGACTGTTTCTCTCAGAGTAGCTCTATCCTGCTCTCAGGGAAACATCCTCTGTTTAACATCTGCACTGCAGGTTAATAAATACCACGGTGTCATTTCCTCCACTTGCTGGTTTTAGC
The DNA here is from genome assembly GCA_013400855.1 of Buphagus erythrorhynchus. Taxonomy (NCBI): domain Eukaryota; kingdom Metazoa; phylum Chordata; class Aves; order Passeriformes; family Sturnidae; genus Buphagus; species Buphagus erythrorhynchus. Next base: position 17,059 of record VZTT01020016.1, on the reverse strand, counting down.
AAATGTCAAAGGGCAACAACATTGAGCAGAAACTAAGTGTTGAAAAGGGAAACAGCAGGGACCAATAACATCTGAAATGGTCAATGAATGGGATCTGAAATCCCTCATCCAAATTCTTCTAAGTTTACTTCATAGTCATGATTATTTTGAAGAAAAGCTCTGATTTAATATCACTGTCCAATCCCTTGAAGTACTGAATACCACCAAGTGACTGGTGGAAACATTTACATTTTTTTAAAGTCTACCTTTTTGACACCCCAGTCTATCTGACAGCCTCCCCTTTTTCTTGAGTTATATGAAAAATGGAGCACAGAAGTGGATTTAAAGTTTGTTATAGAGATTCACAGGTCCATCTGGTATTTCCTTTTATAATCCAAAACAAATGAGAAACCCCTACTAACAATGACAAAATCCCCCTAAACTAATACTTCAATAGCATTTTAAAAAGACAGAGTGAAACTCTTTGTTAACCATAATTCTCAGGTTACCATGAGATTTACACTGGA